>JAEANM010029100.1:0-10244 GCA_017656035.1 Myanophis thanlyinensis | reverse complement strand
GTGTTCCAGCTTGCTGGTCAGTATGGAGGGAATTATGGTATTGAATGCTGAGCTGTAGTCCACAAAGAGCATTTTGATGTGGTTTCCTTTTTCCTTGTCCAGATGAGTGAGTGAGGTATGGAGGAGGTGGGAAATGGCATCATCTGTTGAACGGTTATGACTATAGGCAAATTGTAGGGGGTCTAGTGTATCTGGTAATGAGGAAGTGATGTCGTCTCTGACTAGTCGTTCAAAGCACTTCATTATTATAGAGGTTAGGGCAACAGGGCGATAATGGTTGAGGGTAGTGGGATGCGGTTTCTTGGGTACAGAAACGGTGGACTGTTTGAAGCATGTAGGGATTGTTGATTTGAGTAAGGATAGATTGAATATATCCGTGAATATATTCCTGAGCATGGCTGGCTCAGGAATTCTGGGAGTTGAAGTCCACGAGTCATGAAGAAGCCATAATTCCCCACCCCTGGTCTAGTCCAAGTATATCCAAGCAATTCCATCTGCTAGATGCCTAGGAAATTCCTCTCAGCAACTCTCCACAGCAGGGAACAAGTTACATCAGTAAGTGAAGATTATTCCTAATAAGACTGTTTTCAGCTGTCCAAAATCTTTTGGCAAGTAATTGTAGGAAGGTGCTGGATTTGGTAGACCATTGTTTAGATAAGGAGTTAAGGTTGTTAAATAACACTCATTTATGGAAATATATTTATAACATGCCAGAAATGAATGGATCCCGAGAATGCTATCCATTCAGGAAGAGGAATAGTGTTATAAACTGAACAAAAGGTAGCCACAAATTGTATCTGGTTTCCTGGGAAATTTTATTCAAATTTCCCCCCCCCATATTGTGTTAATTTTTTTTTGGTTTTCAGCGAACAAGAAGCAATTGTGAGAAGACTGAAGGAGATGTTTCTCTTGTTGCAATGCAGTGAGAACAGAAAAATGCAGGTAGCGTATAAACTCAAAGAGAAATTGCAGAATGTAAAGCAATTGAACAAGGAAACTTGCAAACATGATAATTTCTGTAAATGAAGGACTTGCAAGAACATGCAGAGAACAAGCCAAACAATAATTGTTCTGAAAATAAACCTTATTTACAGTGTAATTTATTTCAGACATTTCCTCACTTTTACAATATTTTTTGCACAATTGTTCCTGTCATATTATAGGTGGTGGTTTTTATTTTATTTTTAAAACCTATTGCTTTTCTTTTTATAGAAAATCTTGGGACAGGAAGCAATACTGTGAATTGTCTGCTCAGGTGCAATTTTCCATTTCTTCTTTATATATAAATGTACAGTTGAAGCTTCTTTTTTCCATAAATAAACGGTCCTTAATGACTTACAGATGAATATCTATTGGTTCCTCATGTCAGCACGATGGCAGTACAGATTTCCTTGGCATTCCAACACATAATTATCCTTTCCAAAAGTGACAATGTTCCCATGGCAACATAAGCATTTTTATTATTGAAGAACTCAAACATTCCTAAGTGAGAACACACATTGTAATGGTTAAAAAAAAAAAGAAAGTTATCACTTACTAAGGAAGAGGCATAAAAAGCCAGATGCAGTGATCTAAAACGAGAGATGTACCAGCGTGGAGAACAGCCTCAGTCTCCATTATTTCTTCACACATATATTATTTGCATAAAGCAGCTTTTAGATTATTTTCAATGTGTTAAACAGCGTGGGTTAGATTTTTTCTTTTCCAGCTGATGAATGCACTCATTTTTTATTTCACTTTTGGCTTCTGTGGCTATGTCCCAATACAGTAGTCCTCGGCTTACAACAGTTCATGTAGTGACCGTTCAAAGTTACAACAGCACTGAAACCAATGACTTATGACTATTTTTCATACTTATGGCCATTACAGTATCCCTGTGGTCACGTGAGCAGAATTCAGCCGCTTGGCAACTGACTCATATTTATGACGGTCGCAGTATCCTGGGGTCATGTGATCCCCTTTTGCCGCCTTCTGACAAGCAAAGACAATGGGGAAGCCAGATTCACTTGACAATCAGGTTACACAGCTGCAGTGATATACTTAACAACTGTGGCAAGAAAGGTCGTAAAATGAGGCAAAAGTCAACAAATGACTCACTAGCAACAGAAATGTTGGGCTCAATTGTGGTCATAAATCAAGACTACCTGTACTGCAAGGATATCATTAGGTAAAAGGTCAGTTTGAAAATGAGTCATCTTTTGAAGTGCAGTCAAGGACTTCACTTTTTCTGCTCTGATGCTGCAAGGTTTTTGCTGCCTGATTCTGGAGCTTCTCCTATAATCTAAACTGTGGGATGATGTCTCTTTAAAAGCTACACCAACCTCTATTGGTACGGTCTTCATGTTTTCCATACTCCTGATCTTCAGCTCCAGTATTATTATTTAGCGCATGATGAGAACATGACAGAAGTGTGTGTGTGTGTGTGTATACTTCTGTGGAGGTGTGGCAATGGCCTCATAACTGGATGTCCAGTTCAGCTATCCAGGTGATCACCTCTAGCGTTGCTTCACGTAGATCTTCTAAGGAACCACAGAACACACCCAGTGTGCAATTTTCCACAATATGTTGCACATATCAGCACCACAATCACAACAAGAGGTATCTTTCCATGCCTGTTGATACAGGGCAGAGGCACTTCTTCCAGTATCACAACTAATTCTGTTCAATTTCTACCAGACAGAGTGAGGCAGGTCAAAACCAGGTGGTTTGGTACAGGGATCACTGATAATCAGCCCATAAGAAGATACTTTGGACCAGGGGTCTCCAACCTTGGCAACTTTAAGACTTGTGGACTACAGCTCCCAGAATTCCAAAGCTGAGGAATTCTGGGAGTTGAAGTCCACAAATTTTAAAATTGCCAAGGTTGGAGATCCCTGCTTTGAATCATTCTTCTCTCCAGGATGTCTAATTCATATGAAATTCATTATCTAACTCATTCCAGAAAGGCCTTTTCTGGCATGGGTCCTGCCTTCTGGAACATTCTCCTCAAAGTAAGATCCACCCACATCCCCTTGGCCTTCATAACAGCCTAAAATCCTAACTCTTCTGACTGGCCTTAAGACATTCCATATTGGATGTGGGTTTTGGAGTAGAAAAATCCCTCTCCACTCTGTAATATTCTAGTTTTTAAAACTTATTTAATTTTTAGTTATTTAGTATTTACATGTTCTATACTTGTTTCTATGGTGTTTGTAAGTCACCCAAAGTCATTTGATAGTAAGATGGGTGGCATATAAATTAAATAATTAAATATATCTATGTGTGTATGGCAAGAAATCCTAAGTCTGCTATCCTAAAGTTTATTATGAAACTTTTCTTAAGATCTCAATAATATAAATCTGATGTCCAAGTAACACAGGACAGTTATAGAGAATTGTATTTTATTTTAGTTTGGAAAGAGTACATGTAAGAGACTAGACAAATTGACTTTTACAGACATAAGAGAAAAAATATATTTGAAGTTTTATCAACAATGATCTTGAATGATAAGTAAAACCTAAAAATTATTTGCTGGAATTTATTCATTACAAGTTCGGCTTCTACAACCCAAAAACACAGAATATGCAAAATGTTCTGATCCCCAACAAGCAAAATTCCAAGCATTTACTTGTAAATGTTCAGAAGAATCTTATAAATTTGTTTTCTTCTGAGAGAGATTGATCTTGTCACCAAGACTTAGCGCCATTCCCTGTAAGGAACAGAATAATGACAATTTAAATAATAATTTCAATATTCAGTAATTCACTTGTAAGGAAAATATTTCCCTCAAAGTCTGCATCTGCATGACTCTTGAGAAGATTTTTAGGAAATTTGGACTGTTTTATGAGAAAACCCTGAAATAATTAAATCTACTTCTTTAGTTCTGTGCTGAACACATTTTTTCCTAATCTCTCTTATAACTATAGCTCAGAAAAACTTTGGGTAATACCTTTTAGTCAGTTAACTTTTAGTTAGTCTTAAAACTTATTCCATAGAAACTTTTCAATTTGATGTTATAATAAATCAAAACACTATTAGAACTTCCAATAAGTAATGCAAAAGGTGGGCACCTAATCATGAGGAATACCATTCAGTGACAATATTCTTTCTCCAGAGCTTTCCAGATTATGAGCATGCATAATGAGCGAGATGAAAATCTTATAACTGAAAATATTTCTCATTATGTGGTTTTTGTCAGAATGAATTTAACTGTAATTTTATTACAATCTGTTTTCTTTTGGGGAAAAATTACTTTTGAGTGTATGCTATTATAGTACTGTATAAATTTGGTAAAAAATAAGATGATTAGAATTGGTATGTCACAACTTTAAATTTGGCAGTTCATACTGTAGGTTTTAAAAGTAATTGTAGAATTCTTCCCGAAGTGCAATGATACATAAAATTTTGAGATTCTGAATTATTGTACATGTTAATTGCCAAGCCCAACTATACTGTAATTGGGAATAAAGGGACCCCAAGTATTCCATGATAGCTGGTTTCATTGAATTATAAGTACTTTTAAAAGTTTCTCAAATATACCCAGCAGCTTTTCAGGAGATACATATAAAGTGAGGACCCAGAAGCCATCACATAAAAGTAACAGCTCATAGCACTTTAGAAAATTCCCACTTTGTTTTTTTGGAACTGATCTATTTCATCAGCATTTCTCCTAACAGATTTACATGCTTATTCTACAAAGATTTACAGGGCATTCCCTATAGTCTGAAGAATTCATTCAGGATAATGTGCTACATCAGTAATAAACATCAATCAGATTATTCATTAGAGTAATGATAAATGGTAAATGATAAATTTAGAGAAAACATTTCATCAATTAAAAAATTCACAAATTTAAGGAGAAAGTTGCATAGAGATATAATTACCTGACTTTTTGCCCGAATTCTTATGTGTCCTGTGACTGGAGCATCAGGTCCAAGATGAATTGGCTTTTCAATGCTGACATTTGCAAGCGCATCTTCTCCAAATATGGAGCGTGCATACAGATTGGCAGCCATAAAGCCACAATAACCGGAAAGTGCCTAGAAAACAACATTTGATACAATGTTTATAAAAATGTATTTTCCCCTTGAAGCTCTTAATAACTGAGCAGGCCTGTGGCTTAATGCTTGATCTTTTTGTCATTACATTACAGTTCAAATTATTCCAAAAATGATAAACATATACTCGCCTTATTTATCCAAGAACATATTTATATGAACGGATAGTGAAGCCAAATTAAATTTTAAATCCATTAAATTATTTAATGTAGTATTAGTAAAGTCTTCAGTCACAATGTTTAGGAAAAAAGCACTCCGCTTGCCAATAGTGTCCTTTGCACCAACATACCACTCCAAGGATCTAAGCCTCAAGTAAAGTTTTCAGCAGGTTCGTGCCAGGGAAGGGTGAATAGAAAGAAAGAAGTACCAAGAAAGTCCCAAATTAACTCCAGATCTGTATATAAGATCTTACCTTTTCTGGGGTAAGGCATTTCATGTTAGTTGATTTTAAGATATGTTGCAAGTATTCATTCAGATCCACTATATTGGTATTCACTGTAACCTTCAAAAATAAATAGAAATTAACTATCAATCTATCTTTCAATTGATAAGAAATAATTGAAGACATTGCTTTTAATCTTGATTTCTTTAAATATCACTTGGGCTTTTAAATGTTACCATCAATTGTATTCTAAAAGAACCCTAGTTTTCAAACACTTCAACATAGACTACAAGGATTTGAAATCGCCCAGTATCCATAATATCCACAGTAACACTAATCAACCAATAATAATTTTTTCCAATATTTTTGTGGATGGTGATTCCAATATTGAATTATTTAAAAGCCTGGTACTGATTTAATTCATTATTGCTTATAATTATAGTGATTTATATTATGTTAACCAGATATTCTTAATTTAAAGCTTAACAGTGATTTTTAATTTTTCTTTCAGCAATATAACACATTTTATAACTTTATAAATTACTAATGATATGTTTTAAGAAAATAATCTATATGGCATTTTAGATTCCATATTTATTATTTATATCTTAGTAACTGTATTTTAGATTTTTATTTTTTTAGATGTCTCTTATCTTTCATGGTTTATATATTTCCTTCTTTAAAATGTTCAGGAATAAAAAGTATAAAACCATTTATAGAGCTCACTTTGTTTTCCCATTCAAATTCTGCCCACATCTGACGGAACTCAGCATCAGTACAAGTAGCAGGCTGGATGTAATCCATAATGTCAATGTGTATGTCACTAAGAACAACACAGTTTCTATCACTGGCTGCTCCAGAAACATCGTATACTAGAGAGAAAAAAGAAAGAGAAAAGTCAGTAAAAATTAACAACATAATGTTGTGACAGTTTTGAAGCTGAATGAAACACAAGTTCATTTTCAAAAATAGCACATTTCTGAAAATAGTATTATCTCCAATATTTTAGGTGCTGCTGATTCCTATACTGTAATATACTGCATATAATTCATTCAACTATTCATTCATTTTCTCTCAACAGGGATCTGACACTTTCAAAATCCCATATAATATATAAAATGTAACACTTACCAATGTTACCAAAAATAATTCCATTTTCAGTGGAAGCTACTTTCACATTCGCTTTTATATTGGCAAAATCATGGGGTGCAAGAGTCAGAGGAGATGGCTTTTCCACCAGCTTCAAGTCACCTATGGTAATTAAAATGGTTTGAAGAGAACACATCAAGACAATGTTAATGAGAAACACAGAAAAAAATATTCAGAAGAAAGTAAGTAAAAATGATGGATTACTTACCCAACGTAGCCAATTCTAGCGTGCAATTCTGCAAAGTATCACTGGTCTGGTTTACCACAAGCACATCCAACACAATATCATACTGGTTGACGTGGACATATGCTTCAGCGTAGACAGGATCTGAAAAACCTGTCAACTGAGTTACCTATTAAAGATAAGGAGATACTTAGGCAGCAATTGTTAAGTCTCTACCAGAATAGCCTCACTGAAGATAATGCAGTTGCCTATGTGTTACTGACTTATTAAAAAGAATTTTGATAAGAATTTTGGAGAAAAATTACACATCATTTCTTTTATTAGAAATAATATTTAATCCCTGTTTAGTTCAACAAATCACTCTTGAACTCATTAATATTCCAAAGCTACTAAAATGATTTATTGTATTCCAAAACACAACTAGTCTCTTTCTCACCAGCATGGCAACTCATACTTGGAGAGATTCAATCATACAGTTAAATAAACTTTATATTTACAGTTCTAATAGTATTTCCTCATTTCACCTAGGAAGCCACGCCATAGCTAAGCCCTATTTGCAGTTTCCACTATTGAAAATGAGATAAGGTACTTCCTTGGATTTAGACTGAAGAACTACCTGGGAAGAATCTATATTACCTTATTGAGCTTGGATGCCAGAGGGTCAGCAGCTTCTTTTCTCTGAGTGTTTCCCATAGCTGCTAAAAGACTGAGCTGAAACTGATCTTCCTTTGAGCTCATTTCATTTTTGGCAGTGAGCTGCATAAAAGAAATAGGATCATCTGGCTGAATAGTCACGTTCCTCTTCTCAGACTCTTTCTGCGTGAGGAGAAAAAAGAAAAGGTTAAGAGAAGGGTAAACAAAAAAGAAAAGGCTTCTCCTAAGAACTGGTCCTTGGCATTGGCATTGAACTGATGTTTTCCAATGATCTTCAGTACAGATGCGGAGATCAGTTCTCACCTTCTGAGACAGCTTTTCCTCTTCCAGTTTGGCAGACAACATATGAGAAAGGGATTGCCGGCACTCCTTGTTGAAAATATCATTCATGAGAGGGGAACATTCTGAGAGAACTTTCAGGCATAGAGAAATTCGATCCACATCATCATCTGTAATTGGCTTCTTGGGGAGAGATGACTTGCCCAAATGGAGAATACTGGCCATAAGCAGCATTGCCTCAGCTACAAAAGACTAACATGGAAGAGAGAGAGATAATAATAAAACAACTTAGGTTTCTTTTAATCCCATGCATTCCACGATTCTCTTTTTCAAAATGACATGCAAGACTGAATTAAGAATCTTTAAAAAGTAGCAATTACAAGACACAGGCTACTTCATGCTAAATGTGTCCAAGTAGTGCCAAAGAAAAACCATAATGGAGCCTTCCGTCTTTTTGGCAAGCAATTTCCAATCATGACAGTTTAAAAAGTCATCCAGGGTCTAAGTTGTGGTTTATGGTAACACCTTCTCTTTTTCTCTCTAAATTAAATATATAGATAAGATAGTTTTACAGCATATGGTCTTCCTTGATTTATTTCAAATATTATTTCAAATACTCTACGGCACAATAAGAAACCTGTGCAATAACAACCTATTATCCTGACAGCAAATGGTTTGCTCAATTGTACCACCATATGAGCCTGCAAAGAACCATAAGCAAGTTGACTGTACAGCTATTGCCTCAAAATTGAAATTTAATGATATAAAAGTCAGAGAAAAATCACTCACGTTTTGTTTCTTTTTTTCTTGAACCAGAGTCACATAACGTAAAGCAATCTTGGTCAGAGTTGTTGCAAGGGAAGCTGCAACGAAGAAATCACCATCCAACAAAAAGCCTCTCAGTGGAGGTCTAGAAAGAAAAGGTAAAATTAAGATTCAGAAAAAGGGCAGCTGACAATCCTAAAATGCATTCTATTTTACTTTAGCTGTGTGAAGGGATTTGTATTTGTTAATAGAATTCTACTGGGTTTTTAAATATTTAAATGATATATTGCAACTATACTAAAATTATTTTCATGATGTGACAAAGACTTTCCCCATATAGGATGATGAATGCAGGGGTTTGAGTTTCCAATGCCTTTGGGAACTCTGACCTATCTTCTGCATCTAAGGTTCTTTCTTTACAGTTTTAACTGCTGGGAAGTTCATTAGTTTATATACTAAAGGAAAATGTATGCTTCAGTAACTCTAGATCAGGGGTAGGGAACCTTGGCTCTTTCATGACTCATGGACTTCAACTCCCAGAATTCCTGAGACAGCACCTCTTGCCTTAGCTTAGAACCTGAGTCTTAATAGCTGGCTCAGGAATTCTGGGAGTTGAAGTCCATGAGTCATGAAAGAGCCAAGGTTCCCTACCCCTGATCTAGCTAATCATTGATTACTATTACCAACCTAATACTGGATGGTAAGAAGCAGATACTTTACTTAGGTATGGCACCCATTTTAGCAATAGGTACCAAAGAATTATGAGAACAGAAATTCACAAGTGGTCAGTGACAAAGTCAACTATCTGTTCCCTCTCCCTCCAAAAGTGGCTAAGAACAGGGCAGAAATTTTGACGTTTGTGGTAAGATTCCAAGTTCTAGAACGCATCCATGAATCCACCAAAGTAGCAGCTAAAATCTCAGTCTTTTAAGATTCTAATTCCAGTACCAGAATATTAAAATGAATGAGAGAAGTCTGCTGCCATGACAAAGAATTTCATTTTGTCAGGTACAAGAAACCAAGAGCTAGGGCAGAGTTCAAAAGCACTGTGAATTTATTCCAAACTACCTATACCCAAGTCTCTGATCTACTAAAGGCCAATGCAAACTGATGCCAGGTAACAGCCAACAGACTTCAAAGGAGGGCTGGACTTAGGTGTCTTTTAGGCTCATAGGGACACCAGACTGATGATACATTTGACCTCTCAGCCTCAGCCTCATTATCTCCTACATATTTTTGTACAATGCTTACTAAATAATCAGTTATAGCCAAAAATGTATAGTTAAAAAAAAACCTGTTGCAGTCTTTTCAAATAAGTATTATAACAAATTATTATCATTACATTCTGAACTCCAGACCAGAAATTTTAAAAAATCAAGTACAATACAGATATTATGAAAAATAAAATAAGAAATCACATTAAGCATGCAAAAATAAGGAAAAAAAGTTACATATGTATGTTTAGATATAAACCATTCTAAGAAACTTAGATCACCTCTCTTCTTCCTTTTTGGCAGGTCTCGAGCTACTAAGGGCACTCTGGGTAGCATAAGTTCCCATTTCAGTTACCAGCTTTTGGGCAGGGCCCACAGTGATTTCCTCTTCAGGTTTTAGCTCACCAGCTTCTTTCTTGATTTCAGATTCTACTATTGGGATCTGAATGTAAAAAAACAACAGCAATAAAGTTGTTAAAAACACAAACTTTCTGTCCTCTCCTCTCAAGGAGGACCTTTGCCCTAGGGAAGTCACTGTCTCGCAGATATCCGGTTGTGAGTCTCTCTGTGTGAAGTGGGGT
>JAEANM010029099.1:0-10244 GCA_017656035.1 Myanophis thanlyinensis | reverse complement strand
TGGTTGAATCTTTTGTCTGTGCCATGTGGACAGTTGGGCAATCCCATGATGACCTGAGGGCGAGGGTCTTTTAGGTGTAAATAAAGCTAGCTCAGTCTATTGTTTTCCAAATAAGTATTTGCTGGTGGGGGCAGGAGGCTTGGGCTGAATTTCTGTCTTAAGATTTCTATTAACCTTTTAAGGGAAATATTCTGCCTTTTAATATTTCCTGGAATATTTTATTTTTCCTAGGAGAGGGTTGGGTACTAACTTCTAACACTATCTCCATCCATCTATCCAATTTTAACCAAGGAAGAAATAATTTGGTATCTTCCAAACATATATCTTATTTATCAAAGCTAACAACAACAAAACACTTGTAAAAACTCCTGTCCCAGAATCTCCTGAGCTGAAATATTTGATCTTGTCACTTTCTTTTTCCATGCCCCTCCTTCACTGATGGATGAAGTTCAGCTGGAGTCCTACTTGTTTCTAATAGGGAAAGAAGAATGGAATTTCCTAGTATGAGGGCAGATTAATAATTAACATTTCAGGAAATAGAGCAGCTTTTTATGATGCACTTCCCAATAAGTTGAAAGGCTCTTTAGTAAGGTTATTGTTGTGAATGTGCAATGAGATGTATTTCACCAAATTTTGACTATGGCTGCCAAACTCTGGCAACAGAAGGACTGAATGTTGGGTATTTCTATTTAAAAAAAAACCCTATGTAAGTTACTCATGGCCCACTGATAGGTTAGGCTAGTTAGTTGCATCTGTATTCAAGACATTCCACTTCCTTGTTTCCCAACAATACAGCTGCATTAACTGCAAGTAATCTCAACTTACAATTGTTTGTTTTAACAACAGCATGGAATTACTATGGCCTTGGAAAGGATGCTTTATGGCCCACAAAGCACTTCCGGCCATCACAAAATGTTGCACCGCTGCCCCCAGTCAGATGATTGGGATCAGAGTGCTTGGAAACCTGATTGCACTTATGACCACTTATGTCCTGTGGTCATGTGACCACCATTTGCAATCTTCTCTGCAGGCTTTCCCAGAAAGTCAATGGGAAAGGAGCAAAGATGTTTGCAAGCTGCTCCTTGCAAACTTGCTAAAAGAACTACCATCTGAAGGGAGCTGAACTCCTTCAGCGGGGTGCAGAAACAAGCATTCTTCCTTCACCTGACCAAAGGAATTCCCTTCCATGCGTGAGGGGGATTGAATTATTTAGTGGGGTGCAATAGTGGAGCTCAAATCCTGAGCAATCTTTCCATATCCAACTGAAGGAGTTTTCTTCTACACATGGATGGGGGCAGAGGTGAAATTCAGCCAGTTTGTGCCGGTTCTATAGAACCAGTTATTAGAAGAAATCTCCTTTTGTTTTTTTCCCACTTTGCAGGGTTAATCCTGTAAAGATTAATTTTACAGGGTTAATCCTGTAAATAAGGCAGTTGTTTCTAGCCTAATCTTTATTGCCTTGCTCACAGAAACTGCCTCTCCCCTTATTACATTCTAACTTTGGTGAAGTTTAATTCTGTGCTTGGTGATGTTTAATCCTGCGGCCACGCCTCAGTTTAAAGCTTTCAGCTTAAATCCTGAAAACTTGAGCTCGGTTCCTGCACCCAGTCAAAGGAGTTCCCGTCTACAAACAAAGAGGAGCTGAATTCCTTGGGAAGGCACCTTATTCAGTCATCCTTGAAAGATGAGAGGGAGTTGAAATACACAGTTAAGAGGTTGCACAGTAAAGAAACGAGCACAGTGTGGGGGGAGCCTTGGATGCCCAGTGCAGGCCACATGCGAGTGTTTCTTCACACAGGGACTGAAAATCCTGCTTGGATTTTGGCATGGAGGATTTTCAGCTCATGAGCATAGTCCCCTATGCCAGGGGTGGGTAACTATGGCTCTTTTATGACCTGTGGACTTCAAATCCCAGAATCCCTGGGCAAGGCAACCTAAATAAAATAGAGGAAACCTTTTGAGGTGTAAGTGTAAGGGTTAAACCAGGGGTGGGCAATTGTGGCTCTTTTATAACCTGTGGACTTCAAATCCCAGAATCCCTGGGCAAGGCAACCTAAATAAAATGGAGGAAACTTTTTGAGGTGTAAGTGTAAGGAACCTAGTTCCTAAGTCCCTAGGGAAAGGGGGCGTTATACAAATCAAATAAAACTTGAAACTTGAAACATGTTTCCTCCATTTTATTTAGGTTGCCTTGCCCAGGGATTCTGGGGTTTGAAGTCCACAAATCATAAAAGAACCACAACTGCCCACCCCTGCCCTAGGGTCTTCTCCCACTCCTTTCCTGGGATGCTGTCTGCTTAATAACTCACAAGACTGCTTAATGACTACAACTCAGAGTGCTGGGATTGCAGTTGTTGAGCAAAGCACTTAATGACCGCTTGTTCAATGGTTGAGATTCTGATCTCAATTATGACAGTAAGTTAAGGATTACATCTAAACATTATTGTAATGCAAGATGATGAAGATAATAATTATTTATTAAGGGTGCATGATTCTGAATTCTCAATGACCTCTGGAGCCATCGTTAATAATTCTGACATTTAAAAAAATCAAGATAATTTTTAAAAATCAATGATAGCTTTTTAATTAAGTCTATGATTGATCAATGATGTTACAGAAATTCTAGGAAGTATTTTCAGATTTAGGAATGAAAACTTTGGGATACTTTATGCAAAGCTTTCATTTCATGATTTGGATTCAGGGAATATTTTCCAAAGAAAGTTATCAGATACACTGCTGCTAAACAGAACAATACTAAATATGTAAACTAAAAACACGGATTAAAAAAACATTTCACCCCGCATTTATCATTTCAGCAAAACAATGTGAGGCTAGCCATGAAATCAACACACATGGCTAAAATTAGACATCTGAATTAAGTTAAAAGATTAACACAGTAACTTTTGACAAACTTGCTAGCAACATTTCGTGCAAAGCAAAAATCAGGCCTACGATCTCCAAAGGCCCAGAACATCACATTCAGGAGAAGATTTGATGTTACATACGGTATGCTGTGTGTGTGAAGAGAGAAAATTGTGCTGTTAGATTGCAAGTGAAGTAACTAAATATCAAATCTTAATTTAACAGTTTGAAGAATCTCACCCAATAGTGGTTTTTGTTAGCTAGCCTCATGCTATAAGGATTCACACAACAACTCTTATAATAACTTCAACAATTTGAAATAACAATAACTTCCTTAGCAGTCTTAGCTTTTTGTCTAAACGTGATGTATGTATGTAAGCAGATACATAGCTGGCTTGTTCTTTGGAGTCACAATTACTGTCACTATGCCCCCTTCTTCTAGATTAGGGGTGTCAAACTGGCGGCCATGCGCAGGTCACGCTCATTCTCCCTGGCTCCACAAAGACAAAAAAAGTGGCGATACATCATGTGATTTGATGTTGAGCTCATGACAATATATTCATTCAAATTTGATGTTGAGCGCATGACAATATATTCAGGACGTTGTGTGTCCTTCACACTGAGTACATCCTTGAATGCAGCTGTGGGGAGCATGGGAACTTTCAACCTTCTACGGCAAACCACATTTTTCCCATTTGGGAGAAAGGCAGGATACACTATGTTGGGTCCAGTACTACCTGCAGATACCAAGAACTGTGCCAACAGGGAGAAGACCAACTGTGCACTTTATGTTTAAATATGTGAGTATTTACAATTACATAGCTGCAATGTGTGTGAAAGAATGTAATGAGAAAACACACTCCCAAGAGAATCAGAAAAGAGAAGCAGGATGATTCAATTTGTACATTTTTCTCATCGTTCCAGAACCTTCTCCTGTATTACTGTATTTAGGGGGGGGAGAATCCTAAGTAAAAATCCTTTTTGCGTTTTCATCTATCTTAATATTTTTTTTTAAATAGCCCTCTCTCTCACACACACACATTTCATGTAGACTAAAATACCTTTAAAGTACAAAAGGATACCAGGAGGACTTTTTCAACTTAGCAGCTAGCATTTTAATCAAGACAAACCCTAGCAATTAACATAAACATACATAGTTTATAAAGACAAAAATAGCTTTACTAAGCCTTTTGTAAACATATAACACTCAACGTGGGCCAGAACAGTGAGAGATATTTTTCACAGTTTTGTGCATTAGGTTAGCTGACTTGCTGGGAAATCTTTTCACTGTTCTTCAACTGTACGACTTGGATCTGAAAACTGGTGGGACCTCTAAGAGGGACATACAGCCCATCAATTAACAATTATATCATAATTAATGCATTCATTCATTCTGCCCAGTGGCTGAGGTTCTCTGGACAATTTACAATAAACACATTAAAAAGATCGACATAATTTGAATTAAAGCTTCTCAATAAATAAAAACACTGAAGAAGCAATGCAGGAGGAAGATATTCATCCACATCTAAAACAACATAAATAAAAATGCAATTAAAATGCATTTAAAATACCTGCGAGCATGCAGGACGTCTAAGATAACTTTTTGCAATAACAACTGAACTAAATGCATGTCAAATGCATGACTACAAAAAGAATAATCAATATTTGCATCAGGGAGCCTCAGTTTCAATTCTTTCCTTTCCCACTCCCAGATATGTGGTGTGGGAGGAGAAGTAAAATAAAATTTTCCCCTTTTTATAGCTGTCATTATCCCAACCATAGAAACTACAAGTAGTCCTCGACTTATGACAATTAAGCCCAATATTTTTGTTGCTAAGAGAGACCTTATTAAGTGAATTCCACCCACCCACCCCTTTTACAACCTCTCTTGCCAAATTTGTTAAATGAATCACTGCAGTTTTCAAGTTAATAACATGGTTGTTAATCGAGTCTGGCTTCTTCCTGGACTTTGCTTGTCAGGAGGTCACAAAACATGATCACATAAGCCTAGGACACTGCAACCATCATAAATATGAATCAGTTGCCAAGCATCTGAATCTTGATCACGTAAGCACGGGTGGGATGCTGCAAATGGTCTTAAGTGTAAAAAACTGCTGTTAAGTCACTTTTTTCAGTGCCGTTGTAAGTTTGAACGGTCACTAAATGAACTGTTGGAAGTTGAGGACTACCTGTGTAGCACAGAGAAAACCTCACTATGTGGACAAAATAGAATATCCAGTTTTGGTTACCAGAATTTGAGGAGATTTCTACTTTCGGGCGAGAAAGGTTGTTTGTTTTCCAATTGTGCACCTGTCTTTTCCATAAACTACTTGTCCTCAACACTTCTGAGCTTTTTTTGGATTTGGGTAGTAAATTTAGAAGGCAAGCCACAGCATCAGATGTTGCAACTGTCTTAACTTTCAACTGAATTCTCAGCAATGCCTGTGTAAAATGTTGTATTTTAACAGAAAAATACAAGGCCTTTAAAAACGTCTTGCTGATTCAGAATTCATACAGTTTTGGTTAATCTGGTTCTTGCCGAAATGTGATACAAACTATTCTAAATAAAGTATGTATTTAGGGAAGATGGAATCTACATGGTCTACTTCCATAATGGCGAACCTTTGGCACAGGTGCCACAGGTGGCACACAGAGCCATCTTGTTGGGCACACAAGCTGTCGGCCAACTTACCTTCAGCTGAGCATGCACATGCGATTGCACATGCACGCATACACGATTGCAGAGACCCAGCTGGTCTTCGGGCCTCCGCTGTGCATGCGCGCAATTGCAGCAGGAAATCCAGCGGGTCTTTGGAGCTCTCCTGCGCATGCACACATGATTACTCATGTGTGCCTGAGTGCCTGCACGCATTACATGTGCATTGCACGTGCAAAAGCTGCATGCATGCACAGATGGTGTGGCTGCACATGCAGCGCACGTGGAGAAGCCGCACGCAAGTGCAGACGGCGTGTGCAAAGCAAGTACTTTTCAGCACTTGGTAAATAAAAGGTTTGCCACCACTGGTCTATGTTTTATGATGGCAAAGGAAAGACCTGCATGGTATCTCAAAGTTCCTGCCATGGAAGAGCAGAACATTTGCCAGTAAATGCTAAATCATACTAACATTTCCATACGGAGAAATTTGTCAGGAAAGTTTCCACTACCGCAAAATGAACTAAAGTGCAGATCATCTATCATAATGTTTTCATTTCAAAATAGCCGGTACAGCATAATGTAAATTTGCGGTTTCAGACTAGAAACTTCCTAAAGTGCAGAAAGACAAGTAAATGTATTAAACCTTTTTTTTTTTTAAATCTCTCTAACAACTTCAGCAGTAATAAGTGAATGAATAAAAATAAAGTGAAGTCAGATACAGAATCCTTTTAAAAGCATTTTAGTACTGTGTTTTAAAATTAAATATCAAATCAGCTGGTTACATCCCCAAATATAAGGCATTATGAATGGCAAAGTGCAGGAGAAATGGACAAAAATGACTTTATATGTTTACAAAACAAGTGGTAAAGTTGTTATAGGGCAGGAGTGGGCAATTACGGCTCCTTCATGACTCGTGGACTTCAACTCCCAGAATTCCTGAGCCAGCCATGCTCATGCAGTCCACGAGTCATGAAGGAGCCGTAATTGCCCACCCCTGTTATAGGGGATAGGAGGTGAAACATCTTTCCAAAGAACCGCAACAAATCAAGATTAACAGGACCTGCCTCCTATGATGGGCCATGCATTCATGAAGAGGAGAACAAACCCATCAGGACTAGATTCAACACGGGCCATCTGCATTTAAAAGACACAGGCCATTCTTTTGAAGACAGCAAAATCCACATTTTGGACAGAGAGGAGAAGACCACTGGTTTGAAAGAGGGGTTAAAGAGGCCATCTATGTTAAAACTGACTACAACATCTATCTCCAGTCTACAACACGGTCCTTTCAATAGTTCCAAGAGAGCTCCACACCCATTTGCACTACTCAGGTGACCCTGACTACACGGGTAAACCTCCAGGTAGCTTCAACAACTCTCTAAAAATAATGCAAATGACCAGCTGTCTGCAAGGCATATAAAACCTTCCATTCCCCACCATCTTCTATTGGATGAAACTTCTATTGGATGAGAAGCGAAACTTCTTCAAAGAAAAATAAGAAAGTCCAGTCACCTCTTGAAAAAAGCATCTTTGGGACAACTATGACCTGGATGACTGAGAATCTTTACAGCTTTCAGCTGTATAGAAATGCATTTTGAGGACATTTTCAGGAAAGCCGGTACTACATAACCATAATCTGACAGTCTATTCCTGGTTCAGTTTAGAAGAATGAAAGACAGATCTTGATACAAACAAAGTCTTCATTATAAACATTAGCTGCTATTGCACTTAGACTTAGCACGTAAGATTTATATACCCCTCCATAGTGCCTTATAATATTCTCTGAGCAGTTTACAAATGTCAGCCTATTGCCCTCAACAATCTGGGTCCTCCTTTTACTGACCTTGGAAGGAGGGAAGGCTGAGTCAACCTTGAGCCAGTTAGGATCGAACTTCTGGCTATGGGCAGAATTAGCCTGCAATTCAGGATTCTAATCACTGAGTCACCATGGCTGTTATAGCTGAATTTACCATGATTGCGTAGTATTATCAATAAAATGTATACTAAAAAACGTTTGAGACATATTTAGGTTTTGGCATATATTTCAATGGAAGCGGATCACAATTTCCTTTCTTTGGAGTGTACCCCCACTGAAAGTCCCTTCTTTTCTTCCCACTTTAAAAATATACATATGCACACTTTTGCTCAACCTAAGGATACCAGAAAACTATAGTATTGTGTGGGAAATGTTCTTACATACAAAATTAAAACACGCAATAAACATAAAGCAATAGTAAGAGAAGCAGGGTAAAAAACTTGACATATTTGCACAAAACCTTTTTAGTATTAAGACAAGAGTTTCCACAAATATCATTTCATGTTACCTGAAAACTTTTACTTTGGGCAAATAGCTGTACTATAAATATCAGGCACCTGCTCTGAAAACTCAAATAGTTCACAGCTACGTTTTTTTAGAGCTTTTCCAATTTAAACATAAATAATGTAGGATCTAGGTTAAAATTTGAAAGCTACGCTTCAGAAGGATTCTTCTTAACAAAAAAAAAAAGAAAAAGAAATGTAGCTTTCTTATTGTAGATTTAATTGTAACCGAGGACAGATTTCTTAAAAAAAAAAAACAGTCCTAGATTGATAGATACAGATGGACAAAATCAGGCAATGAGCAGACCAGAATTGCAACTCACCCTACAGGCTTTGAATGTGTAAGGCTTTTTTGACCCATTTCAATAAAGAACTCTGATCTCAGATTTGCATTTTTGTCATGTGCATCCAAAGGGAGAAAAAGCAAACACTCTTTGCAATGCACCATTTGGTTATAGTCCTGTATGATGGGAGACATTTTCAAATGCACACAATACAGAAGATAAAAGAGAACCGTAACTGGAAGGCTTGAAAATGAAATCTTTCAAACCTTGCAGATGGCAATAATATATTTCCTTCTTTGATTCCTGAATAACTTCTGAAAGTAGATATAAGACCCATATTCTTTAGGTCTCTTAAAGAAGCTGTAACTCAGTAGTTGAGACACATGTTTTCAATTCCAGACATCTTGGGGGCCTGGAGAGCAGAGAGGCTCAGCACTGCAGCTGGATTAACCACTTAGCTTGTTTCTTGGTCTCAGGGCTCTAGCCAAGCGCTGAGAATAGCAGAGCCCACCACTAAAATTCCCAAACCCATTCACCAAATGTTTGGTTTTTGTTTACACAGCGTTTGCAGTTCTTATGGTGACAATAACAGAGGGAAATACACAAGCAGTATTTCATCTGACTACCGCGAAGCAGCAAAATTAATCTCTACCGTGATCTGGATAATGCATGAAAGGAACTGAAATGACAGAGAAGGTATGGGACAAAGTTTGACTTCCTCTCTCCTGTGCATTGGCTAATGCAAAGAGGAAAGCATTTTTGCTTTCCCTTCTTAACTAATTAGTAATAACACTTCCAGTTCATTCTCTCTCTATTAGGCTTCTTTTCAAGGAAGTGAACATTATTTTTCCTTGTTTCAAATTTGCTGGATATCTATTTGGCAAGTATAAGGATACACTCTTGTGGCTATTTACTTGCTGGTAAGCACTTAAAATAAATGAAAATTATCCCAAAAAAGTTGTATGCCAGAGAAATAGTAGGTAGGGGTTTTTGCCATTTTTCACCTTGCTATATTTCAAAATATATTATCCAACATTCCAAACCCATCTATTAAATCTGGAATCTAACTTCATTAAATCATTGTTTCTCTAGAATTAGAGCAATTAAGTTGGACATACTTTCTAATAAACCTTTCGGCCTTACACACAATCCATTTTAGTTTAGAGAATTCTTTGCAATATTACCCTGAGGCCAAATGGAATTCTATGGGAAAGAATAACAAAACTATAAAAGATCTTCCATTGAAACACATAATCTAAGACAACTAAACAAAGATTTAGTAGCTTAATTTTCTGTGCTCTTTGTCTGGAGTCTTTAAATGGTGAAGACAAATGGTATATCTAAGCAAAACTACAGCAATATATGCTGTTTATTCAAATGTCTCATATTCGCTTTGGCGTGACTTCTCCACTATTCCAGCTGCTCAGCCTGGCCAGTATTAGCTGTGTACAAAGCACAAAATGTTTGTCCAACCACTGTGATGACGCAGAAGGTGTTCAGCTAATAACTTTCATCCTCAGCTTTCTGCACCACAGCAATAGCAATTGATGGACAACAGTGAGAAAATTCTAATATATATATATATATATATATATGTATATATCTGCCCATCTTATTTTGTTATATTATCTAATTGATAGGGTTTTAGAATGAGGCGGATTTAGAGTAATCGTATATGTATCAAGAAATTTTCATCCTGTTTTTTTGAAACTCACAAAGAATTTAGGCTAAATAGCAATTGGTATTGAATATTAATTTGAAACTTTTCATTTAAGAGAATATTCTTCTAAAGCACATTATTGGAAGGAAAAAAAAGAGATTAAAAAATAAGACAAATTATTTTGTTCCAAAATCACATTGTTATTGAAAGTGAAGACGAGAAGTAGATCCATTACTACCTTGGGTACTGACCTGAATTCAAAGATGGGCTCTAAAATAAATTAACAAAATGTTCATTGCTGGGCAGTCTGCATTAAGAAATATAGTTGGAGAGATTGCCATATACCTTTTTAAAAATTATATAATATACAAAATAATATATTATTTGGGGTATTTTAATTTGGGTTGTAAAATTTTATAATTAATTAATTTTTAATAACTTTTTAATTAGTATTTTAAATATC
>JAEANM010029098.1:0-10245 GCA_017656035.1 Myanophis thanlyinensis | reverse complement strand
AAAGAAAGAAAGAAAGAAAGAAATGATTCTATTTATTGTGGAATAAAGCCACATCACATTTTTGAGTGTAAGTGGATTTCTGATTATGGGTTAAATGTCTGGGGAATAAAGACGTATTGCTGTGCCTGAAGTAAAAATTTACTGCTTGTACTAAAGTAAAATCTGATAGTTACACCTTTTCAGTTTAAATTATGATTTTAATTATTTTATACATTTTTGAATATATGGTTATTCTTTTTTTGTTAGTGTTAGTGTAACGAGCAGAAAAACAAAATATACGCATGTTAAACTTAGTATTATTTTTCATTATTTGTATATTTTTAGAATTCTTTATTTAAACAAGCAGAAGAAATGGAACAGGACACCTTGATCACCTTGAATGTTGAGCGCTTAATAAGTACATTTGGACATGTTATAGTACACTGGGAAGCTAGCGGGAGTATTAATGACATATTTCCAACTTCAGGGGTGGTATGTATTTTGCCAAAATTTTAGCTGTAGAAACTGACAAGTGCCAAAAATCTAAAAAGTCATAAAGTTTCATTTATAAGTACTCGAGTATAGTGAGTTGCCATTGCAAATGATTATTGCAAAAAAATTGTGTTTATTTTTTCTGAATGCCAATGTTATTTAGAATTTTAATACAAAAAGCAAAATAAACTTTGTTAGACAAAAGAAAAATCCAAAATCATATTAGCGTACCCTTCCCCTCCAACAACATTTAGTTTCTATGTGGTAAACAAGGCAAAAGTTGTATATTTAAGTCATGGAATTTTCAATGGTCTTAATAGGAATACAGGAATAACTGCAGATATTAAAAACTCGTCTTCCTAAAATCGGGTAAGGTAATATCTGATATTTTAACTTGCTTCAACCTGCTTTTTTCAAAATATGTTTGGACTATAATTGGAGTTACAGTCCAGCCTCCCTTTAAGATTTTATTTTGTACCATAGATAAGCAAAATAAGCATTGAAAAGAAAACCATCATTACTAATTCAATTATTGGTTGCAACTTATATATTTTCCAGTAGTACAAAAGTATCTTAGATATTTGTTGTTTGTTTGTTTGTAAAATGTATTAGTTGCCCATCTTACCACAGGGTAATTCTAGGGGCTTACAATATTATTTACAATTTACGTTTCACTATTATATTGCAGGTAGTTGAATAAGTATAGATAATTATGTAACTTGAAAAAAGTAATGATACCATTTAAGTAATGTTGATATGGCAACATTAGGATAATTTGATTAAATGTTTCCTTTAACTGGTACAAAAACTGCTAACTTTCATCGGCTTGCATCTTAAATTGTTATGTTAAGCCAACAGTTATGTGACAGATATAAAGTTGTATATTTTCTTGTTAAATTTTCTAGGTGGCATTTTCAGAGGGTCAGGCTTTGTCAACAGTAACATTAACAGTCCTTGCAGATGTTATTCCTGAAGCTTCAGAGACACTGCTTATAACTCTCACTCATATTAGCACTGTGGGCATTCAAGACCCCCAGAGAGGAGCCATAATTGATAGAAATCGAGCAAAAGCTATACTTACTATTCTGCCCAATGATACTCCCCTTGGTGTAGTAGGATGGCACACAGATTCTCTTTTTAACAAAGTAGCAGAGCCTGAAGGTGAGTCAGTTGTGAGAAAATCCTAGAGAAATTCATTTCCTGATTTTTTTAAAAAAAGGTCTTCTGATATACAATGTTGCAGTTACATCTATAGATTCTAAAGAAAACATTTCTGAATATAGTTTCAAACATTTTTAAAATCTGGATGGACCAATATAATACGTAAAATGCAATATATACTGTAGAGAGTATATATGAGTTATAACTGATGATGAGTTTCTCATCAAGAAATATGAGTTATAATTTTGTATTTAAGTGAGATTTCACTTTTTTGGAAAAAAGGGTTTGAAAGGTTTGAAAAAAACTATGTTTAGAAAAGTGTGCTTACAATTTTTTAATGTCCTAATTTTTATCATAACAAATATTTTTTCTTGATCCTAGAGAAAATGCAATTTATGGAAGTAATATTAGTTATTACTATTCTGTAGTTTATTGGCTATAATCATATTAGTTTTGGTTAGAAAAAACAGATTCTTTCAATAAGTATATATATTCATTGGCTTTAATATTTTTTTTCCTAGGGAGATCAACTACTATTACTTTGCATATTTTCAGAGAACAACCATTTGTTGGTGATATTAGTATACACATAATATCCCACCCTATCTTTTCACTCCCTCTTGTTAATCAAGCCATTGAAAATGAAGATTATAGATTGGAAAACAAGACCATTATTATGACAGAGAATATAACATTAGTTTCAGTTAATGTAACCATTTTACCAGTGAGTATTTGAAAGTATATAAATAGTTTATAGCAAGCCTATATGTGAATGACATATGAAAAGTGAAAATACTTTTCTGATTAATATTTCTGCATAAAAGTAGGATAGCATTCAATAATTTAATATTACCATTCCCAATGCATCTAAATCTGAACTAATTATATTCCCTGTATTTAAAACCTATTTTTCCACTGTCTTTCATCTTTACAGTGTATTTCATACTTCAAATATTTATGTTAATTGAAAATTCCCAAATTGACTAATGTTTGTATGTGAGAACAAGTCCAAATATATCTATGTACTTTATGATTGATTAATGAATTGGTTAATAAATAGAAAACTTGATGGTGTATTGCCTTCTACAATTTGTAATCTCAACAACTTCTAGATTTTATCTACATTTTTTTCTGAGTAAATGGTATGGAATATTCTACCGTATTTATGATATACTACTACTAATAATAATTTATTAAATTTATGAACACCATTTTGATGTAGTGATTAAGGAATTAGGCTAGAAAACAAGAGCTCATGGGCAGGAAGCTAATTTGGTGGCCAGTCATTTCTCAGCCCTACAAAGGAGGCATAGACAAACCACTTCTGAAAAACTTTTCAATACAATTGAACAGAACAAAAATAAATCCATATGCTGCCCAACTTCCAATGATTCTGGTTTCTATTAAAATATTCCGTGCTTATTTGCTGATGCTACAATTTTGTACACTATTTCTGTTGCACCTCACCTGGATAGATTTTCCTCATTTTTGTGAAGGCTAATTTATTCCAATCTAGTAAATTGTGGCATTTCTCTGCAAGCCATATCATCTTTTGGGTCAGACAAGTCTTAATTCAACTCAAACAGAAGATTTGAATTTAGTTTCACAAAGTGACAGGGCCAAAATCATTTATTTCTATCAGGGTACAATTGTAGGTTTGATGGAACAGGTAGATATAATCTGGAAGAGGTTGTCCTTCAGACAATTTGAACCCTTTATCTTTACTCTTCAACCTTAAATCCCTCTTCTTCTTTTGGCTGTTCCCATTAAGGGTCGCCATAGCGAATCATCTCTTTAAAACCTTAAATTAATTAATTTAATTTATTTTAACTCTTCTTTAAATTGATTAGGTAATCAGATACACAGAGAAGAGCAAATTTTGATATAATTAAATTATATTTTTGGCAAGGAAAGTATAATTTTTAATAATCATTTGTTTTATATAACTAGTCTTTATATTAAGAGAATTGGTTGCTTGGTCCTCCATGTCTTTACTTTTCATTGAAACAATCATAACTTGTTATTGTAAGAGTTATTGTAAGAGTAAAAATTATTTCTCTTACTAGACTATCCAAAATCTGAATTTGCAAAATAATTTAAAATATTTTTTTATCTTGCAGGATAATATTCCAGAATTACAAGAGGGATTTTTAATCAATATTAGTAGTGTACAATTACTGAACTCTTCTCTTACTAGAGGGCAACAGAGCATGAAGAAACTTGGTTTAGAAATAGCTGAGATTTTAATTGAAGAGAATGATAACCCCAGAGGAATATTTCAGTTCAATATTAGCAAGGTAAGAACAACAGTTCAGTTCAAGATTAGCAACATCTTAGCATCAAGAGCAGTAGAACCTATTCTTATTGTAAGCTGATCATTTCAAGGTATATAGGTAACAATTCATAGGTTAATAATGTGGAATTGTAAATCTTTTACGGATGCTTAATATGCCCATTGCTATTATGCTTGATATAATGAATCCAAGTGGTCCATAATATACTTTTCCTATTTATTTATCTTAATCTGAATATGACAGGATTAGTTGGCAAAGACTTGCTAAGCAGCTACTGATCCTTACCACCAAAGGTCTTGAATCTTATTCATTCAATCAATTTCATTACAATCTGGTGATTTTCAGAAGCTTACATATATAATACATACAACATAATATGACAAAATAATTAAATATTATTCCTGTAAGATCTGTAAGATTAGGCATTAGATTCTATTTAGAACAGGCATTCCTGCAGGTTCTCTGATGAATAAATCATAAAGGTCAAAGGTCAAAACTAGTACGTTGAAAATCAGTTGTCACTCAGTTTAGGTCTATAAATTCCATATTATGTATTTTCAGCACTGAGAGCCAATGAATATGCATTTTGAATTATTTATAATTTCTAAATAGTCTTTATGGGTAGTCCAACTTAAAGTAGTTTGTAGTAGCCTGTTACAGTGGTACTGAGTTTTTGTGTACCAAGTAAGGCCACAAGTGGAGCATTACTTGAACGTGGGTGAAGACATTTCTACTTGCTATTCTACCTTCAAGCAGGAGCTGTGAGTGTAGATGGATCCCCAATTGTGAACCTCTTCCTTTACTATGCTTGTGAGATAACAGAAGTAACACTAGTGTTGATAGAGAATCTTAATGTACAAACTGTAGTTACATCTTCCTTAGGTTAAATTCCAAGCTGTTCTCTCCCATCATATCACATCCAACCCTAACCCTAACCCTAACCCTTAAAAACTCCAGGCAGTAAAAATATAATATCAATTTCACCTACTTCACCATCTGCTCCCCTCAATAGACAGGATGGTAAAGTATCCAAAGAACAGGTGGCACAATACAACATTGACAGATTCCCCTCCACTTCACAGTATTCATAGGCTAAAAGGATTCCTGATGATATATCAAGATAAAGAACAACCATTATCAAAGACACTCTTCCTACATTTAAATGAAGAAATAGAAAAGCTGTAGCATTTCTCATAAAATAGGTAATAATTAACTCATAAAATAGGTAATAATTAACCAAATAATTAACTAAAAGCCTTTATTAAGGGAGAAAACTCAACTATTCCATGAGAAAATCTAGAGGGAGAAAATGGGGCTATTTATGTATGTGATAAATGTGTCTGTACTTTTGTTATTACTACTCCTACTTCGGCCTAACAATTTCTGAAAGAACAATTCGTCACTCCTAGAAATATCCTATTATATATAATAAATTAATTTTTGTCTCTTACTCTTTCTCTTCTTCCCCCTCCTCCTTCTGAAATGCACGCACTATAATATTTTAAATAAAATACTAATTTACCATTGTTCTCTTTCAAGGATATGAACAGGACAGTGGCTGCTTATGAAGTACCACCACCAGATAATATTCTGAAGCTGTCCATTGTTCGGAAGGCAGGAACATTTGGATCAATAAAACTGGATTGGGAAGCCACACCTGCCTCTGCTAGTCTGAAAGACTTTTCACCATCATTTGGAAATCTTATATTTGCTGAGGGACAAGTATGTAATATGTTGATAAATCATCCCCTCCCCACATTTTTATCATCTTATTCTTATGATTATAGTATGTTTCATCTAAGATAATTGCTGGCTAATCACAGGCTGTTTTTCCCCTTCCTTACCTTTTAAACACTTTCAAAGCACATGACTATGCATAAATATTCAAATCTAAACGTCATTGACTTAGTGAGGTCTAAATAGCTTTTAGCCAACAATGTTTGTGGTTCTAACACAGGATGGCAAATAGGTTCCTTTTTTGATGGCTGATTGTGAGTAGAGAGCAATTCACATTTATTCATAAATATATTACACTATGCATACCATTAATTGCTGCAAAAATGAGAACCTCATTGAAATCTGACTCATGTTCATATTAAAATTATTGTGAAACCTACCAAACCTCTGGAAGTTGGTGTAACTCTATTCATATTTTTTTCTTAGTAATTTTTCTGTTTTGGATATATTATCCAATGCCATTAAAGTAAAGGAACAATGCATTTTATATAAATAGATATATTAAAAATGGATATTTTGTTTGTACAAATGCCAATGAATCCTGCTATATTTAGAGGTTTTCCTACTTCTAAGTGGACTTCGCATCAAAACCATGTACTGACACAGCTTGTAGCACATCAAGCCTTGTTGCTTATCTTTAAAGGACAGTGGAGACTATTTTGTAAAAGGGTTTTATGGTATATTTTTAACAGTTTATATGTATGGTAATGCATTATGCCAGAGTTGTCTTCTTTTAGGTTCCATTTATATATTTATTTATTAACCAAATTTAAATAGCTGCCCATCTCACCAAAGGGAGTTTTCATTTCTATTCCTATTTTGCTTCATAATTAGATCTAACTGTCTTGAGTTTGAGCATGCTCATGGTACTTACTTCATCTTTGTTTTTATTTTTAATTTCTTTCCTAGGCTACAGGAGTGATAGAGATCACTATCATAGATGATGATGAGGTTGAATTTTTTGAAATATTCACTGTTGCCTTACTTAGAGTGACAGGTGATGCAAAATTAGGTGATGATGTGAAGGTGATGGTTACTATTGCACCAAATGACTCTCCTGCTGGAGTTTTCAGCTTTGAAGAAAAGCATGTAAGTGAAAGTAAGATCATATATTTATTGCCAGACACCCTTTGATATTTTGCATATCCAAACCTTAATGGATAAATATGTCCAGCTAAATGTCCCAGTCCAGCTGAGACCAAAAGTGGTAGCAGTATATAAATAATAAGCAGCTGAAATTAGAGAGAGAGAATGGAGGAGAGGAGGAGAGAGAGGGAGAGAGGGAGAGAGAGAGAGAGAATGAGAATCCATATATACATTTTGTCACCAAGTGTTGTTAGTTGTGAAGTCATGTCCAACCCATTGCGACCCCATGGACAACATTCCTCCAGCGTTCCTGTCCTCTACCATCCCCCGGAGTCCATTTAAGCTCATGCTGACTGCTTCAATGACTCCATCCAATCACCTCATTCTCTGCTGTCCCATTCTTCTTTTGCCCTCAATTGTTCCCACCATTAGGCTCTTCTCCAGTGAGTCACCAAGGTGTGACTGAGTAGACAACTGAAAACAAGAGTGGGCATTTTCAAGCTTAACAAATCAGTCCTAAAACATACCTTAAAATGCCTATTTAAAACTAATCCATAAATCCCAAAATACATATCACCTTGGATATTTTTAATTGCATCAGATGTAGATAGTCAAATCTTATGTGAGGTTCAAAGCCTTCACATGACTATGTACACAGCAGTTGATTTAGGAACTGTCCAAGTTCTGGTGCAACCAAATGAATTTTAATGTGGAGAAAAGCAGGAGGAAAGGAAAAATTTAGGCAGGAAAAATCAAAGGTATAAGTACAGATTAGGCGAGACCTGGCTCAAAAACACTAACTGTGAGAGGGAACTTGGAGTCCTAGTGGATGATCACTTGAATATCAGCCAACAGTGTGAAACAGCAACCAAAAAGCTAAAACAATCCTGTATAAATAGGTGTAGAATCAAGATAATGTGAAGTATTAGTACTGCTTTGTAAAACTTCAGTAAGACTACACCTGGAATACTGCAACCAATTTTAATCAATATACTACATAAAAAAATGTTGAGACTTTGGAAAAAGTTCAGAGAAGATCAGAGGCTTGGAAACTAAAACATATGAAGAACTACTGCAGGATTTGGATTTGGCTAGTCTAAGGAAGAAAAGAATTAGGAGTGACATGATAGCAGTGCTCCAGTATTTGAGGGGCTGCCACAAAGAAGAGGGGCTCTAATTATTCTCCAAAACACCAGAGGGTAGGACAAAATACAATGGTTGGAAACTAATCAAAGAGGGAAGAAACCTGGAATTAAGGAGAAACTTCCTAACTGTGAGGACATTTAACCAGTAGAATAGCTTGCCTTCAGAAACTATGGGTGCTCCATCACTGGAGATTTTAAAGAAGAGATTAGACAGCCACTTATCTGAAATTGTATAGGTTCTCCTGCTTGAGCAAGTGGCTGGACTACAAGACTTCCAGCTTCTCTTCTACTCTATTCTACTCTGCTCTGCTCTACTCTACTCTATACAATGCTATACAAAGCTAATATACAGCAACTTCCTCTAACCTCTTAGAACAGACAACTATAGATACTTTACATGACTTCAATCCCATTCCCCTATACCAAGAAGGATGTAGCTCTGGATCATTTTCCTCAATAATTAAATGAACAAGTCTAATTTTTTTATTCATTTGTTAATTGGGCTTTCCTTAGTTAGTTTTAGGGCTTGTGTGTAAACAGATCATGTTTTAGATCATGTGTGTACAAAAATATTCAAAATTCCAAAGAATTTACAAACATCTAAACACCACTGTAGATAGTCCATCCTTCCTTAGTGTTTGTGTTCAGATTTAAATAAGGGGAGCTCTTGTAGTTAATACAATAGTAGCTGCTTAGCAAAATCTAGAAAAAAATGGTCCAGGAAAATAACTCTTTTTTCCCACTGGAAGGCTCTGTTGATAATTGGGATTCCAAAAGAAGTGTAAGCTATTTTAAGGACCTCTGAGTGTCAACAATTGGGTGTAAAAGTGAAATTGAGGTCAGGCATATTTTTTAGGAGCTTAAGTAGCAATTTTCTGTGAGTTGATTTCAAAGCTGGCAACACTCACATTAGATTAGCAGAAGTGACGCCACAACTACAACTTAATGTTGTATGCAGTAGCTGTTTTACTGTTTATCTAACAGACAGACCTATGTTTACAAATGAAGATGCTAAATGGGACAAGAGAATAAATAATGATGCTGCTTCTGGAATCAGAATTATCACTATTGCCTTTCATGTATAACAGTTTTGTTAATAAATTTATAATAAAGAGGATATTTGTCAATTAAGTACAATTTGTAGATAGAATTCTAACATAAATATATTTTGAATCACCCTCAAATTAGTCTTCATTTACTAATTGGAACAAAAGAAAGATACGTTTACATGAAAACATCAATGTACTATACTGAACAGACTCAATGTTTATTTATTATACTTCTAATTTATAATTCTTAAAGACATAGAAGAAGAAATTATTTAATTGCTTTATAATTATAGGCTTTATTTGAAAAACCAAAAGAAAAAAAAACGGTCACAAAGTCTATTTTATTTCAATATCTGTTTATTAAAATTATTTTATACAGCTCCATGATGCAGCTCTGTGCACTGTACAATAACTATTGCTATCAATGGACTTCTTTGAATGACTGCTTGTTTGAATCAAATCATTTGCCACATTAAACAGTTTTTAAAAGGGGAATGTGAGTAAACAGAGAAAGTCCCTTATGCAGTGATCCTCTTTAGTCTTTTATTGAGAGAAGCTGCATGTGTGCATCTCTCCTGCTTGTTGGCAGTTTCCGGCACCTGGTACTAACAGGTATACCTCTGGTTCCAGCAATGGATCAAAAATGCAATGTGTGGGACATAAAGGAAGCTCAATACTGACATATTTTGCTTGTTATTCAATATTACTCTCCCTAATACCAATGCTTTTTTTGTTTCAGGTAACAGTGAAAGAACCTCAGTCAATACATGATCCTACAGCAAATGTCTTTCTCACTGTAAGTCGGAGTTTGGGAGGCCAAGGAGAAGTCCAGATTCTTTGGAAACTTGAGGAGGCAGCTAGATATGATCTCACTCCTCTCAATGGTACTCTTTTCTTTTCTGAGGTACAGCACGTTTTGCCACCTCACCTTTTTAATGTTGTGCTATTATTTCTTATTTTATTTTAATTCAAGCTTATGCAAATAGAATAGAATAGAATAGAATAGAATTCTTTATTGGCCAAGTGTGATTGGACACAAGGAATTTGTTTTCGGTGCATATGATTTCAGTGTACATTAAAGGAAATGGTACATATGGCAGGAATCACAAGATACAATACTTAATGATAGTCATGGGATACAAATAAGCAGTCAAATCATACTAAGAGACAATAGTCAATATAAATTGTAAGGATACAAGCAACAAGTTATAATCATAGTGGAGCAGGTGGGTGATGGAACAATGAGAATAATAGTAATGCAGACTTAATAAATAGTTAGACAGTGTTGAGGGAATTATTTGT
>JAEANM010029097.1:0-10245 GCA_017656035.1 Myanophis thanlyinensis | reverse complement strand
GGATGCTCTTCAAGGGGAGCCCCATGTATAGAGCATTGCCATAGTCAAGGCGGGAGATAACGAGGGCAGAAGTGACTGTGCGAAGAGCACTGTAAATCATTATAGAGTGGTATATAAGTCTAAGTGCCGTTGCTTATTGCAAGACTACATTAACAGAAATAGAATTTCTCCCTTTTGTCTCCATAAAACTAGGGAAGGTGTCCCTTCTGAAATATTTCCAGTGCTGTCTCTCCTTTTATGAACTGTTACATGCCAGTTGTCACATTTACAGGTCTTCCTCCTGTCTTCCAAGGTCACTGCCATATACCATTACAAATGGATAATGATCCTTCATCAACCTATGCCAATGGGAGGGAGGGAGAGATGGAGGGAAGATTGAAGTAGAAAGCTGGTTCTAGTTTGTGAAGATGGGAAAGGTCATTCAGTCCACCTGGTAGAGCTCTACAAACCACTGGTGGACCATGAACCTCACTTTGAGAATCACTTTTTTAACAAATATCCAGGAGGTTCATTCCTCCTGTAGAATGTTTGGTACATAACATATGCTAAGTAATTTGTTAAATTTGTAATTAAGATACCAAGGTAATAATTATCATCTGTGTAATCTGGCAAACACCTTTCTCATATTCATTCATATTAGTCAAATCAAGCACATCTAATTCCAGAAGCAAAAGTAAGCAGGTAAGGCTGAATTTCTAATGCCTTCATTTGCAGCTACTTTAAGTATTCTGTTGATCTGAGTATTTTAAAAGGTAAAGCAGACAAAAAAAAAAAAAAACACAATAGGGATTTTTGCTAATCTTTCTAATTTCATATGTGAGGGAAAAGAAATGCTAAAGTAACAACAGATCAGTTATAAAATTGAATTTGAGACAGTTGATGATAAATGATTGAGGTTTTCAAATAATTGCCAGAATTTCACTTACTAAGTTCAGCCAATGTCTTCATATTACAGAAATCAAGCTTGACTATTTTGTGGTTATTGGCACAGGCTTAACTGCAAAATTGCTTTCATAATGGATTTGAGGATCATGCAGTTTGCAAACTTATCTCTTCTTTCTTTCTCTTTCTCTAATGTGTAACAGGACAATGAAATTATCTTTTTAAAAAAAAAAAAAGGTATAGGTTTCATTTCAAATTCATGGGGCAATTTCAAAGATGATGGTGATGGAAATCAAGGGCTAAAGCAGAGCAATTTTTTAATACAAAATACGACTCAAATGAGGTGGAAAATAAAGGTTAATCCTGAGAAATAAACAGTTATGATGTTAAAGTGTGGTTATATAAAATGAAAGTAATCTGTTTTATGTTAATGATATGCTATATTTTATGCACTATATTGTACTATATGCTTGAGGGAGATAGGCAGTCTACAAACACAAAATATAAATAAATATAAAGTATTTTAAGAAAACCCCTCTCTCTGTCTCATATTATCTGTCAGTCTGTCTCTGTCAGAGAGAGAGAGAAAGATAATATTCTTTGCAGTGAATTTACTTACTACTACTACTACCCTATTACTACATCACTATAATCTAAGGATAACCTTCTTTATTAAAACATAACATTCTCTGTATCTCATAATTATACTGATGATTATTGTAGTTTTATTCTGATATGTTTTTGGTTTTTTTGGGGGGGGGGGTTGGATCTGTTGATCTTACCAAACCCCCAAATAATCTGGTAAGAAGCCTAGGTTTTATTAGTGTATGAAATAAAGTTTTCTAAAATCTTTGTAGAACAGATTGACGACAAAAAATACAAATTAGTATACATTCCTTCTTTTGGGGTTTTAAAAATGTAAATCCTATACCTGCAGTCTGAAAGATTCCAGACTGCTTAACACAATTAAATATCATCGCAATATAAAAACCTCAGTTGAAAATCACATGCATACTGTTAAGCACAGTTAAACTGAAAGCAGCAAACAAAGGTATTCAGCCACCTAAAATGCCATCTGTTGAAAACGTCTAAGTCACTTTAAGCTTGTGGTGGATTGAATACAGTTCAGAGCCAGGTATTCTTCCTTATATTTCAGATATGGGATATTGTAATACATCTCTTCTAAATAATGGAACTTCAGAAGTTTCATTTTAACATGATGAAACTTAACACATGATCTTTACTGTAAAATGTTCCTTCATACATTTGGCTTCCAAGTTATTATCTGCAGTGGTGGAATTCATTTTTTTTTACTACGGGTTCTGTGGGTGTGGCTTGATGGGCATGACTGGGGTGGGTGTCATGTGACTGGGTGGGCAGTTTCTGTAAGCAGAGCAATAAAGATTAGGCTAGAAACAACACCAGAATGGTTTTTTCCTGCCTTCCTTACAGGATTAACTTTGCAAAGTAGGAAAAAAACAAAAGGAGATTTCTTCTAAAAACCAGTTCTCCAAACTGCTTAGAAAATATACTCCAAATGACATTCCCCTATTGGGATCCCAAGCTAGTTGGCAGATTCAGGTCTTAAGGGAGGCCAAAAGAGTGGGTATGAACAGAGAGCATGATCTTCCAGATGCCTCCTTGACTCAGATTGTCATTCATTTTATGACAGGTTTGGCAAGCATCTTCTCTGAACCACTGCTTTGACTTTGGATTTGAAATACAGCCTATATCTAGATGTTCCTTCCCCCCTGCATTCCTGGGACATGTAGAGCTGGCTATGATGGGAGGGCATCAACCTTCCCAAATACATTCCATCAGGAACTTTACCTATTGAGACTATCTTTCTACTGTTCCAGTGAAAGCAGATAATGAATGTTCTTGCTTTGTTTTGCAGAAGGAATTGCAAAAGTCTTTAGTAGGGGATATTTAAAAAGCAGCAGCTAAAATCATTCAAGCAGCCAAACAGTGGAAATATTGGGTGTGACTTCAGTCACTGCAAGAACCTTGGTGAAATATGTATTATTGACTTGGAATTTGATGTAAAATAGAAACTGTTATAGTGTTGCCCAGAGACTCTTCCTAATCTGTCCTGGTTTATCCTTCTTAATGTGTCCTTCCCTGAACTGATCATGATATTTACATTAGGTTTGGACCAACATATAAAAAAGTAGATCCATATACCTGTGATTGTTAGTACTTCATTTTTATCAAATCACCTTAAAACTTTTGCCTTTTTTGCAGTTGTACAACACTCCTGACTTATATTCAATCTGAAGTTGCTTTGAACAGCCAAGCCAATCCAAGTATTCCACATTCTATACTGTTTTCTGATCCCTAAGTGAATATTTTTGTATACAGATATCTATCAGATTTAATTCTGTTATTGTCAACCTATGTCTGACTATATTAATAAAGTCTTTCCTTTTATATATGTCTTTTAAAGTATTTTGTATACTACTCAATTCTGCATTATTTGGAACTTAGATGTCATTATTAAAGATAAATTTGTCGAAGAGTACAGGGCCCATCTGTGACCCGTCTTCCAACATCCTGAGTTTTCTTCCTCTAGAAATAAACATCTGTTTTTCTATTTTATTTTCAGAATAATTTCTTTGGAGGTTATTATATCATTGCGAAGTAACATGGAATACCAGTGCTGTTTTCTGTTAGATCTCTCTCCATCACTCTAGTCTCTCTAGTTTCCTGATCTGAAAAACCTTATAGGAAAAGTTCCTACAGAAGTTTTCCCTTGATATGTAATTGAAATGTAGGACACCAGGGATGTTTTTGATTGCTGGGGAGAAGTTGTAGAATGTAGGCTAGACACATGGACTTTCCTTGGCCCCCTATTAGCTCAAATATATTCAAGAAACCAATATGAATACTTTAGAAAACTTCTCTTTTGGGAAAAAAAATATCATTTTTCCACCAATTTGAATGAGGCTTAAAATTGCAGAATCTCATTAGTATAATATATGTCTATAACCCTAACTAAGCTAAACTTTGGCCAGATTCCCTAGCTACATTTCAAATCAAAGATTGGTATCATGGGCTTGACACCTTGAAATATAACTCACTATTCAACTAAGTTACTACAAAAACATTTTATTTTTTCTCCATGGAAGCATTTTTCCCAGTATTTGTTTTTTCTTTATTTATAATCTTTAGGAGAACACCATATGCAAGAATCAAGCTGCAAATGATTATTATTTTTATCTTGTCAAAGACAGGAAACAGTTTTGCACTGAGCTTTGGGATAAACTTTTTAATGCTCAGTTGAATGGCTCTAGAATTAAAATACTTAATACATAACCAATTTGATTCAGCTGTGATGAAGTAGTCACGTCTGGGAGCTCTCTGATGATCCTATCTTGCATCAGGAGCTCCCAATAAAATGCCTTGAATTGTAAGCCACTTCAGAGCTGCTTCAACAGTGTCTAATAATGAATCCCAATGCAAAGAGAGTAATGACAGATATCTACCTTTATCAATAAGAAAGGTAATTGATTTAACAGATCTGACTCTATCACTAAGATTAAGCAGGTATACAACTGGCCTTGCCAATAAAGCATGGGAATCGAAGTTAATTGTTCTGAAATTACAGTGTTACAGGGCAGATCATGGGGTAACTAAGTAACAATTCTTTTGATGCTGTATATCTGGACAAAGTAAAGGCCACACCAGATGAGATCCAAGTGGGTTTGAAAAGTTCTCTTTAACAACTCATCATCTTGCCGCATATGGGGATTTGTCACTAGTAGAAAGGATTTACAGCTGCACTTGAGAAAATTGAGCTACTACTTGGGTTAAAGGTTATTTTTTTAGAATAAATTATTGAACAATGATAACTTCCTTTCCTGATCTCCTATTTTTTCCCCCTAGCTTGCATTTAATGGCTTTCTTCCAGAAGACTGTCAGACTTAAGTAATTGTCAGCAAGGGCTTCTGATTCCAAGGGGAAGATCAAAGTGAGCCTGCATAATGCATAAAGCAGGCATGTTTATAAGACATCACAAACAATCCAAATGGTTGTGACTACAACACATTTTGCTTTAAGCCACAGAAATGTAGGAACTTCTAAATTAAATCACTGGGTATAGTTTAGAAGTCTGATTTAGAACAGTTGAGTATAGTTCTTGACAGGAGGAAAGGAATTTTTTTTTCAGTTTAACTGGATCACTTCCTCTGAGACAAACCCATCAACCTCAATCAGAATGCCCAATAGCAAAAGATTACAGGACCTGTAATGCATATCTTATGTAGAACTCGGCTCCATGCAGGGACTTGGAACAATGAATTTGAAAGTAGAATCAGGGCTTCACTTAAGGAGCCTATCATACACTCCACAATTCCATAGTACAAACAAAAGTCAACCATTGCAAAAACTCCAAGATGTAACTCATTATGAAGTGTCAGCTTCTCCCATTTGAAGACACTTTTTGTAAACAATCTTCCTAGCTCAATAACCTGCTGTTAGGGATAGATACTTTTTAATCTGAAATTAATGACTTCATCTTCCTGTTTTTGTACATTTTTCACTAAATAGGAAGATTCTTCAGAACAAGTTGAGCTTTTTCACATATTGAGACATCAAAACCCAGGAATAGAATCCATTATTTATATCTGTAGAAAAGATTCAGTAACAGGAAATGGGAAGATGATTTGCTTTGAACTACCAGTTTTACTATGAACCAATGTAACTTGAGATACTGATAGAAGAGAATAGTTGTAGCCTAGGATTGAAATGAATGGTATTCTCAGAACTCAATTATTTTCTTGCAGATGTTTCATATAATCACCTATATCGCTAGAATTTCTTAAATAAAATTTAGGGGATGACTTTACTGTGGTGTGGGGCTGTGGGACTTGATTTCTTCTGGAGATAGTCTACCATATACCATAAAAATATACTCATCTACTACCTTCTTTCACACCAGAGAAAAGACAATAGTTTGGTTTTATCTATCAACTTTTCAGGGTTGTAGTTTTAGCTCCCTGCACGTGAGTTTTATCCAGCCATCCATCCAGCCATCCATCCATCCATCCATCCAGATCATTCATGTTCTTAAACATTCACATAGAGAGATTAATATCAATAACTGTGTTTATTAGCCAGATTTTTTTTAAAAAAACAACAACCTTATACCAGTATATGCTAACATAGGATAACTTCCCATATTTCCTGTAACTGAGCACCAGGAAGTCTCTCAGATGGATCATAATGTACCAGAATGTGATCTCATATGATGCTTCTATTGGCTACTTTAGGCTACTGTGTGTGTGTTTGCTTCCACAGAAATTGGAATATTGCCCCACTCACAAGCCTTATTACTGAAACAGAATGGGACCTAGCAGTGTGAAGGTGTGCCAGAAAACTCTTCTGCCACTCATGGGCAGGAGGAAAATTTTAACATGGCCATCTTGTGTCCTGAGTGTGAATATGCATAATGTGAACATATTTTGACCTATCGGGAGCCCTTCTTGAATAAATAAAACTGGAGATGCTTCTCAATCAATTACCAGCAGCTTTACGGTAATTTTCAATTCTTATGCATGGATATCAAAAATGGAACATAAATATATTTATTGCAAAATAAGGTAATATGTATTTATTGCAAGCCAAACAAGTGATTTAATGCTTTAAGTCTTGCTAAAAGTGCAGCAAGTGGGATTGCTCAGCAAATTCTTTGATTTGATTTTTTTGTGATTACTATTTTTTATTCCAGCTTTTTTTTTTTTCCTGGAGGAAAGAAGGCAAGAGAGAGGGGGAAAAAAACCACTCTGTATGTATTACCAATTAAGGTATAACCCTTGCTGCAGGTTTTATTTGTTCACAACAAATCCCTTCCCTGGCCCCTTAAAAAGCCAATTATCAGCCAAGATTCCCTCCAGTGACAGTCATTAGTCAACAGACAGGAGTGACAGTCTAGCTTGGTTTCAAGCTCAGCTTCTGGGCCACAGCTGCCAACTGCGCAAACTTCAGCATTCCCAAACACTCAGTTGCAGGATGACCTTGTGGTAATTGAGGTTATGAAAAAGCTCTTGTTCTTTAAAATCATGAATGAACACCTTTCCCTGTGGGAGAGCAAGGAATTACAGCAGATACTACTGTGTTCAAGTCATATGAAAGAAAGTGGAAGAGAGTAGGGGAGAGAACAGGGAGACGTGACAAAGATACGGTCTACTTGAAGGGAATTATCCTTCCTTGTACTACTGTTGATGAATACACTATTTCAGCTTTGTAAATGTGATTAATTTATTGCCCTCGAATGGCCCTATTCATGTATTTATTCCTATCTTGCAAGATCCCCTTTTTAGTCACTTACCAGTCAGGTCAGATCAAATGATGTAGCGTCTCTCTGCCAATAATAGCCAAGTAAGAAACCTTAAGCCATAGTAAGAAACCTTAAGCCATGTAGAATGAATCTGTGGATCAAAAGACCTGTTTTATATTTATCTAGGCTAGAGATAGATAGCTCATGAGCCATAATTCCCTTCAAGTAGACCATATCTTTGCCACATCTTATTTTTATGGTTCTTATAGACCCCACAATTGCATTGTGCAAATTCAGTGCTAAACTGCCTAAGGTACTTTTTTTTTTTTTTTGGAGGCTAGGAGGGATACAATACCCCCAAAATGTCACATAGAAGATTAAACTATTATAGTTTCAGAAAAGAAAGCGCAGAACAATTGACTTAAGATCAAAGGAGACAGATTTTATGAATATTAGGAGGGAAAATTCCTAACTCTAAGAGCGGTTTGACAATGAAAAAAATCACCTCACATGTAGTGAGCTCCCCTTTAATATATGTACTGAAGCCTTAACTGGAGATGTGTCTTAATTCCTGCAAGGCAAAGACATTAAATTTTATGGTCTAAATGGTCCCTTCATGATGATAGGGTAAAAAAAAATCTTGGGGAACTGGTCCCTAAAAATAATGAAAAGGTGAACATTTATTCTGCTCTCTCTAATCATATCTGCATCATTACCATTCAATCAAAGAACCTTGAGAAAGGAGAGGTAAAAGAAAATAAGCAGCAATGGTTACTGCAGCCATGTCCATTCTTGTGAAAGACCTTTAGTTGTATCCTTCTATATTGTTTATGCTAGATGATTATTCATACAGCTCTCTCCCTTTCTGAAGGATTGCATTAATAATATACAAAGTATTTGATTTATATTTTAATATGGATTTTATGCTTAGTTTCTGAGTGGTGTCAGACCAATTAAGTGAAGGATGATATTTCCAGTGTCATCCAGATTGTACCATAGAACTGGACCAGCATAAGAAGCAGCAGATGCAGTTCTACCAATATAATGCAGGATGAGCCCCAAACTTTCAGTAATAGTTGGTGTTTTCCATGTAAAATATATAGTGACATTTTATAGGTTAGTGGTTGGCTTGCATAATATAGTATTTTATGGAACATCTTCTATCACAGAAAATGTAACTGTACATGGGCACAAATTTTTATTCATACAAATGGTGTTGCAAGTTAGCTCCAAAATAATATTGTGCATCCATGGTCCTCATGTGTTAAGCATCCTGATGTACACACTATCCTTTATTCGGTTCATTTAAAAAACTCTAATGACTATTTCTTGGAAATGCTTAAATTACCATATATGATCATATCTGAGAATAGTCTACATCAATAAGTAAGGTATTGAACTTAGACTGGGGCAGGTCAGATTTAAATCTCCAGTTGATTTTAAAATGCAGTGGTTGGCTTTACTCAACCACAGATTCCTCATACTATTGTTGGAGTAAATGTAGGGAGATGCCCCAGTACCTCATCTTGAATTTATAGAAGAAAGATGAGCTATATATACCATGGATGGATAGATGGATAAATTGAATAAAAGAGAGCCAACAATCCAACAATGAAACATGTCTAATCAGTAGGACATGAAATTATTCAGTTTTAGGGGAAAGCGTGTGAACTCCCAGACATTTTACTTTAAAATATCTCTTTGAAATGTGCCACTGAATTATAATAAAATTGGCCTGAACTGACAAGCATTGATTCTGTAGGAAAGGAAAATAGCAAAAAGCCAACAGCATATCAAGAATTCTGAAGCTTCCAAACATGTGAGACTTGAAGGAGTTTTGTGGTTGTTGTTTTTTTTTTTTGTTAAAAAGAAACTCACACATTGACAAATTTTGTATAAGATATGTATAAATCTTCAATCAAGCAGGCTTATTTGAATGTCAAATATATATACTGAGCATATTTACCAACTGAAATTGTTGATGATTTGACTCAAAAACTATGGAATTTTAGTGCTGAGAACAGATTCAAGACTCTAAACACAATGAGAATTAGTCCTTATCTTTTACAGATTCTAACTTTTTAAATGCAGAAAGACAGTCGATCCTGTTACATACGTTGTCTATCCACTTGAGGTGGATATGGCAGATGTAACTGGGAAAATACAGTCCTTCAAATAACCTGGCCATAAGACATGTAGGGTGTTAGGTGTATAGTTCTCCATTAGGAGAACGAGTACACAACGGAATGTTTTGAGAGTAATTTGGTATATTACACAACACACTATACAGTTACACTGAGCAGTAAAAATAGATTTTTAGTTTAATGGAATTAGAATTTAAACAAAGTCCATCTATCAATCCGAAGTCATACACATTCAATTCAGTCAGTCTTCAAACAGTTCAGTTCAATAAACTCACAGTATACAAGCTGGTTAAACACAAGCTTCTTCTTCAGTGATGGAACACCCTGTATTCAGTAATCAGCAATCAGTAGACTAAACTGTCAGACACTTACAGCAACAAATACAAACTTCAGAAACCAACAACCCACTCCAGACAACCCACAATCACAAGTGAGTCTTGCTTCTTTTTATTGCCGCTTGAGTAATTAGCAGCCAATTGCACTTAAAGCAACAGTACATTTTAAGTTAAAGCAGTAAACCTTAAAATGACAATCCTGGTTTATATATTGCCTACCCAATTACTGTTAGTGTTTACATTCCTAACATAGGAATCAAAGGTGATAACCAACATCTTGAATTTGACCAAAGCAAATGCAGCTCCTGCAAGAGAATTGTTATGTGTGCAAATCTAGACCTCCACAAAATCATGTGGGCTGCTGTAGTTTGAATCAATTAAAGCTTCCAGATACTTTTCATAATACATTGTAGGAATTTCCATATTGGCTGTCTCTGTCTTGGGATCAGGAAAGAAAGGAAAAACCAAGGAAGCTAAAAAATGATAGAAATATAAATATATTTATTATACATTGTGTTCTCTATGTGGTGCAAAGCCAGTGTCAGCCTTACTAGATAGACTAAGTAGACTAAGAAATCAGCTCCCTAGGAAGACTAAAACTATATTT
>JAEANM010029096.1:0-10245 GCA_017656035.1 Myanophis thanlyinensis | reverse complement strand
GCAAGACGAGCATGCGCTCCATCGTGGGATTTAGTTGGCGAAGTGGAGCGCATGCTCGTCTTGCCGGAGCCGCTTTTCCTCATCAGCAGCACCTGGGCGGTGGGAGAAGAGCCGGTGTTGCTGCTGCGGAGCCGTGCCCCCCACTCCTGTCCGCCACCCTTCTTACCTTCTTCATGGCTGCTGTGTTCGGCATCCCACACCTGCAAAGACACACACGGGAGGGGGGGCTGTGGGAGGGGGAGTAAGGGTGGGTGGGGGGCTGCGGGAGGGGGAGTAAGGGTGGGGGGGCTGGGGGGGAGCCTGTCATTGTGGCCCGCGAGTCAAAAAGTTTGCCCACACCTGGCCTAGTCCTACGGGAAGCAGAGGCGTTTTTCAGGGCTGGCTAGCTTTATAAGCAGGGCTGGCATGAGAACTGTTCAGTTGCCAGCCAGCTTAGATGTGTTATGTGGTAATGAGGCAGATCATTGTTGTGGTAAGCAACAATAGTCACACCAGTGGTGCTGTTCAGCCTGGTCGCACCAGTTCTACCAAACTGGTAGCGGCAATAATGTTTGGCCCCACTCCTGCCCTTTCCTGTCCTACGTCCCCCTTTTTTTTCTTTTTATGCTCACCTGAATCGTGCAGAACAGCTGTTTTGCACACCTCTGCAGCCTTCCTACTCATCTGGGCTGCCTCTAGTAAGGAAAAACTTGCATTTTAGAAGCCGTGTGCGCTGAACCGGTAGTAAAACCAGTTGCATTACACCACTGAGTCACACCACATTTGAGGAGGAACTTGGTAGGCGTTAATACTGCAGCTTTGATTGTACACAGGCAGGACAGGAAGATAGCTTGGAATGAAACGTAAATGTTCATGTTAACAGAGGCTGTTTACATGAGGAATTATCCTATATTTAATGCTTCCTGATAGATTTGCTCTTTCAGAAGGCACACATACAAAATACATTGGAAGATGTTTACCTATGTTGAAATCCAGGCCTTTTGTTTTCCCACACAGCAGTTTCCCTAGAAATAAGTCCATGACTGAGCAGTATTTTCTTCATGCTTAAGCTCCAGGCTAATAATCTTGATTGTTCATTTCTTCTTAAGAAGCAAAATTTGAGTTAAAACTATAGGCTTCGGAAGTGAATTATTTAATTTGAACCAGAAAATGTGATTGCCTGGTTTTTTTTGGCAAGTGTCAATTTGTTTCTTTTTGAATATCTCCAATTGTTGTCTTCCTTTCTCTGCATCCTTCCTTTTCCTTGTGATTGCCAGTTTTGACAAGAGATCTCTGTTTGAAAGAACATGGAAGCAAGTGTTTCCTGTTTGATGACAGTGTAACAGGAGATGGCAGATAGGGAGGGCAAAGTTGAGGATGTTCCTACAACTTGTAAGAGGAAGCAGGAAAAAGCTTTGAAAACTGCTAGTGTGATTTTGGCACCGGTGTGATGATGATATGGACATAAGTTCTGAGAAAACATTAGCCAGTTTGGAACTAGTGTTAGCATAATTTTTAAGGAATAGCATGTGATCAGCCTTTGTACTTAACCATGCATTATATTTAGACTATGTATTTAGAATAGTTACATCTACAGCCAACCATGCTGTAACTTTCACATATGCTGGGTTCAGGGGATGCCTGATAAAATCCTTATGTTAATAGCACATAAAGTTCATTTGATTTGGTCTCTGTTTCAAAAGGATGTATGTGCTAAGCCAGGCCTTTAAAGCATTAGGTAAACATTGGCGAAATCAGTTCTAAAACAATCAATTCATGCCCCTTCATCATAGCTTCCTTTTCCTCTTTCTGTCTTTCCAGAACTTCATCCCAAGTGAACAGGCATCCAGTTTAAAATCTCCAGTGAAATCAGCTTTATCTTCACATGAAGTTCAGTCCCACTGAAGATAGGAGAGGGCATAACAATGCAAGCTTAGTGCTTGAGAAATAACTATTTTGGATTTTATGTCATTGTTTCAGATTTGGGATTGAGGTACTGAAATTAAATCTGTTTTATAGATGACTTCAGAGGTTAAAAAAAATCTCCTTTATGAGGGTCAGGTGTGATAGTAGGTAAAGTCATGCAGGGCTAGACTTGTGTTGTCTTGAGTTAATTAGGAAAAGTCATTAACTCTTGGATGCAGAAGATGAAGTTAAAGGCAGTTAAAGAAACCCCCAATTTATAACTATAATTAAGCCTGGAATAATGGTCATTAAGCAAGTCACCATCAGACTGTGACCAATTTTACAAGCTTTTTTTTGCAGTGGCCCTTAACAAATGCTGTGGTCTTTAAATGAATCCATTTTAACATTGCAATCAAGTGACAGTGGGATGTCGCAATCGGATGATATAAATGTAAGACCAAGAGCCCAAAATGCAATGATTATGTCTGTGGGGGAGGATCCTGTCAGAACTATGATCCTGTCATAAGTAACTTGGGGGGGAAGGTCTCTCGGAACTTTGAACGGTTATTAAGTAAGGACTACCTGTAAAGGTAGTACAAAAACTCCATTGCTATACAGGAAACTGGTTGCACTATTTCTGGTGTTTTTGTGAGGAATCAAAAGCATAAATATTTTTGATGATTTTTAACAGATTGTTCAAAAGAAAACCAAAGTACTTAGAAAGAAAGCTACTAATTGACAAAATCCTTAATGGCAGTGACATGCGGCATTTTAGCAGAAGTGATTTGTACTCTGAAAAGCAGCAGGTAAGAGTATTTTTTCTCTTAATTATGCTAATATTACTGCAAAAGATGATGGATTTTTTAAAAATTAAATGTTATTGATATTGATATAATGCACAGAGGTTCATAAAAGGGATGTGTACCCTTTAGACCCTTAGCAGATCAGTATTTCTTTGATGTACCTTGGGTGTTTTACATTAAAAAAATGTATTCCTAGCATGACAAGGTCTCAATGTTCCCTGACTTGTACATATCTGTACGTAAAGATGTAGAAATAAATTTGTTTCCTCTTCTAAGCAAGGGTATGGGCTAGGGTATCTTTCTTACATTTCTCGCTGCACCTAGGCGAACAATGATGCCAATGGATTGTATTTCTCATTTTGCATTTGCACTATTATTTGATGTTACAGGACTGATATTATGAATGTTTAAGAGGAGTGTTGGTTTCTACCATACATATGGCTGTTGGGAGACTTTGATCATTAATATTCTGTTAACTCCTGTAGTCTCTATTGGCAAAAGCAAGAACGCTGGAAAGATAAAGCTGTGTGAAATCTTGGCAAACACTAAACTCCCTGATAAAATACCTGGAGTAGTTATGCTCATGTATGTTTTATATTTCCTCCCTGTGAAAAATTGAAACTTTTGTTATATGATACTATGTATGATGATAGCTTAATTAATATAAAGCAGGTTGCCTTTGCTTTCCTCCTCTGCCATCCAGGTAGATTCTCCAGGTTTTTTTTTCTTCCTTTGGTTTTCTGTTTCATCCAGAAATATAACAAAAATCTCTTAATTTATGGGTTTTATTCTAATACATATTTAAATGGAAGAAGTACAGTTTTCTGTTTTAATAAAAGATATCAGCCTTCTCCAGAGTTCTCGATCACAAGACTATTGCAGGTCTGTTCTTCCCAAAGAAAGTGTTCACAGCTATGGCTCTGTCTGTGCATCATGCTAAGGTCTAAGGCGCATTGGAGACAGCTATGCTGGTCCAGAATGCATTTGAGTGGCTCTGAGTGAGACAGAATGGCCGACAAGCTTTGATTACCCAAGCTTAGCTTGATGTGAAAGTGTTGGATCCAGACTTCATTTTCCTGAAAGTACGAGAGAAGGAAGCCATTAGCTAAATAAAGTACATTATGCTTTGTTCTTTAGAATAGTTTGTCCCTTGTTGCATGACTCCTGCAGCTGGTTTGTCAAACAGGATTTGAGTGGGTATATTTGCATTTTCTTAGCTTACTGTCATACATGATATGCAGATTGGTGCTATGTTTAAATCATAAGGAAGGATAAAATAATGCAGATTTTATATGAAACCTGATATATCTTAGGAATCTCTGGAATTCAGATAGCATATACATTTAATAAAATAAAAAAAAAATCCGTCTACTGATGGATATAGCAGTCATAGCTCACTGCTTAAATCCATGTAAACATTGACTTGATTCTTGCGAGTTAAGCTAAAACCAGTTAGCTATTCTGAATTAAATGTCCTGGAATATGATATTTCTTTTTTGTTTTCTCCTTTATGAAACCTGTTCAGAGGGATATGGTGAAGTGCTCTGATGGAACGAAGCCATTTCACAGTATGCTGCAGTTTCCAAGAGTTCTCCCAACAAAAGCTCCAGGTGCTACATTTCTTAGTCCTGCTGCCAGATCCGTTGGCAATCTTGATACAGACTGTAGGAGACAAGCACTAGTTATTCCTTATGCATCTACTCCAAGGCATTTATCAGGTAAAAGAAGCCCACATTTCAGTGCCAAAATGTCTGTATCCTTACAACCTTACAAAATCAGTTCCTTACAACCTCTGGAGGATACTGGTTTTGAATCACAGGAACTGAAAAGATCAAGAAGTGTTTCAGCTACTGTGGCCTGTCCATCATATGAAATGCCTGTTCCTTGGTATCAAAACAATCTGACTGACTATGAAGAAAGTCCCAAACTGGGCATGCAGAAACCAATACCCACAAGAAACTGTTCTCTAGCAGGGCAAATGAGAAGGATGTCCACCTTCCAGGCTGATTACTGGGCATGTGCAATACCCGATTCTCTACCGCCATCGCCAGACCGTCAATCCCCCCTTTGGAATCCTCATAAAGAATATGAGGACTTGCTTGATTATACTTACCCTTTACGGCCAAAATACAAGCTTCCCCAAAATATCAAAGATTCCACTGTCCATGATTCTGGAATTGATCTCGATAGCCTCTCCATTTCCCCCGAGAGTACCTTGAAGTCTATGAGTATATGGGACCAAGAACAACAAACCAGGGAGAGCCCTATCACACAGAGACTTTCAAGTCCTTTCTCGAAAAAGCTTGAATGCTCAATTCCAGTTTCTCACTACAGAGTATCCCCCATTGGGAAAATGTCCCCGGTGGATGGTGAAATGGGCCTTTCTGGAGGGATGTCACCTACTTTACCTCCTGGGTGCCCTGAGCCATCTAATTCCACTTTTGTAATTGAGGAATGCCACAAAAAGAGACATGGGTGTCATTTGAGGAGAAAAGCTGCTAGTGGAAACTTCTTGCGCTCCACAAGTGTACTGCCCTTACGGAAAGAATGTGCCAGTGATGATGAATACCTTTCCTTGCCACCAAGACTGAAGGAGTTAGAGACATTGGCGCAGCAACTAACTGATCTTACATTGACTATAAAGAAACCTGAACTTGGCCAGGTACAAGATGACTTCCCCTGCGTCAGTGTGAATGGGGAGCAGCTTCTGCCAGAGGATCAAGGAGATAGCGATGGCAATGAGAGCCAGTGGGAATTGTATTCTGACTCTTTCCATACATGTAATTTCCAAGAATCTGATGAGATAGACATTGTAAGGGATCAAACCAGCAAAGACCAGGAAAGCGAGCCAAGAGAAACTGCTAGCACTGATTTTCTTGAAATGAGATGCCCAGAGTTCCTTTCTATCAAGGAAAAGAAGGACCATTACTCTCTTGCACAGTGTATTAAGGTAATTTCTTTTAAAAGTCTGAATGTCATTGTGTTAAAATTGAACATATGTATACTTCAAAGTTTTCTTTGGGGTTCATTGTCTTTGTGAAAGCTTAGAGCATACTGTCAAATCACCAAACTGCATGAATATAGATAGTTCAGAAGAACTAGCAAACTTTTCACACTACTATAAATTACCATCTCACCTTGTCTGCTGGGCCACATATCTTTTCCTCCTTTGAGTTTGATATATTTTTTGTACGGGGATTAAGATGTATTGATTTAGCAGATTTATATTGCCGCCCATTTGCACATGGCAACTCAAGGTGGCTTACAAGAATATAAAAACATACAAAAAACAATAAAACTAATAGAAGAGAGAATCCTATACTAAATTAATAATATAATAAATAACCCCCTACCCGGTGAAAACACATCATAAAAGGTATTTAATGGGCTCCATCCCGCTCTGTGTTCCCCAGACCTGCTGGAGAACCAGGTCTTCAGCGCCTTCTGAAGAGTGTTAGAGTGGGGGGGGCATTCTAATCTCTGGAGGAATGATGTTCCAGAGAGAGGGAGCCATCATGGAGAAGGCCCTTCAGTGTCCCACCAGGTGAATCGCCTAGGGCTGTGATGGCAAACCTATGGCACGCATGCCCAACTTGGCAAACACAGCCATCTCTGCTGGCATGCCAGCAGTTGCCCCAACTCATGGACTGCACCTGTGTGTGCGTGCATGACTCCTGCATGATTGCGCTGTCTCTGACTCCTGTGCAAGTGCGCATGCACTAAAAACACCATGCGTGAGTCATGCATGACTGCACATGTACTAAAATGGCATGCTCAAGTCACGTGTGACTGCGCATGTATGCAACATCGGGGCAGTGACCTGAGGGGTTGCTGTGGTGGACCGAGGACCAACTCCTGAGGGAGGCTCTAAGCGAGCTAGCGGAGCGGCCAGGAAGTCCCACTCCTTGCTCCTCTGCGCACCGCTCTCCCGACAGGCATTAAAGCTCCAACTTCTCCATTGCTGGAGAGAGATAATCCAGAGGATGGGTACTACTCTTTCCTTTCTAAATCTATGCTGAGTGCTGAGAAGCGTAAAAGGCATGCCCTTCCGCCTTGCTTCCCAGCTTCTACTCAGCCATTCACTTGAAAGGATGAGCAAAATTCTTCTCCAATTCTCTGGATTATCTTTTTTCCAACGAGTGTGAGTATAAGCGGCTCGGATTCTATGGAACTGGCAGTCCCATTTTAAGAGGGACTGCCAGGGAATTTCTACATTTTCGAGGGGGATTGTTAAGCATCCATTCCCCTCCTTCAGACTGTAGCGTGGATCCAGGCTCCATGCCTGTTAGGACGGCAGCAAGCTGAAGAAATCGCTAGTGCAAGGAATCCGCCAGCGGAGACCTTGTACCCCTCTTTTTTTGCTGCAGTCGGCCTTTAGGCCTGAAGATTATATTATGAGCCACATTTGAACTGTGTGGATCGCGTGGACCACGGTGGTTCGGAGGACCGTACTATGCCGCCGAGGGGGGAAAGAAAAGGCAGATGTTGGAAGAGCTCCCCCCTCCTCCCCATGGCTTCTCAATGCATTCAGAGGTTATTCCAAACTGCCTCCCCCCCTCTCCCCCCCCCCCGGGCAGGGCTGATGGAACACAAACGTTCCAGGGATTCTGACTGGGCCTCTCTTTGGCTGGCAAGGCTTTCCGGACCGCAGTCCTTGTCCAGTCCAGGCCCTCCATTGCTCGAGTCAGAGCCCCTAGGGATTGCAGGGGCTGAGCTCGAGGGGGGGGGGATGGATAACGAGGATGGGGAGAGGAGGAGAAGAAGAAGAAAAACTGAACCTCGGAAGGTTTTTTCCAGGTCTCTGACCCACAGCATCAATTGGCTGGAACTATGGGCAGTTCTGTTGGCCCTACACAGCTTTCACAGCGAAGTAGCCAGTTGACACATCCTGATTCTGACGGACAACCTAGCCACTAAGGCTCACATAAACAGGCAGGGAGGCACCAGATCCATGATGTAGAAGGCCACCTGACTGGGTCTCTGGGCGGAATATTTTCTCCTGTCCATCAGGGCCCAGCATATCTTGGGCGATGCCTGAGAGTAATCCCACTTGCCAAAGCACAGCAGAAGGTAGGCAAACTTTCTAAAATGAACACGAGCCTCGGCTGTGGCTCTTTGTCCACAGACGAACAGCTGAAAGGGAGGAAAACTTTTTAAAATGGACACAAGCCCTGAGGAGAAAGATAGCCACAGCTGCAGCTCGTTTCATTTTAGAAAGTTTGCCTAGGTTCTGCTGTGCTTTGACAAGTGGGATTACTCTCGGGTGTGCGGCTGAAAGAGGAAAACGTTCCAAAATGGACACAAGCCCGAGGAGAAAGGTAGCCATAGCAGTGGCTCGTTTCATTTAAAAAAGTTTTCATGCCTTCTGCTGCTCCGTCCTCCCCTCTCTCTCTCTGGCATTCGATCTTGCCTGTCTCTACTCCCTGCCATGGTGAATTGCACAGCCGGTGCTGGGGAGAAGTTGGAGGTTTAATGCCTGTCTAGAGAGCAGTGAGCAGAGGGGCAAGAAATGGGACTACCCGGCTGCTCCATAGCTCGCTCACAGGAGCCTCCCTCAGGCCATGCAATTCAACATGACAGGGAACAGAGGCGTAGGTGAGACTAAACGCTGCAGAGGGAGAGAGGAGGACCTGAGGCCAAGATGCCCCGGGCTGCCTAGCTCGCGTCACCGCTTCTCAGCCTGGCAACTCCTTTGTTGGACTTTCTTCGTCACCAGCATAAGCAAGGAGGCCCGCATCTCCCTTTAAATACCAGGCAAATCAGGCCAGGCTGTTTTCCCAGGGTGGACTGCGTGAAAAACGTGTGTGAGTCACGCACAACTCTGCATGCGCGAGATTCCTGTGAGACCGCATGTGCTAAATATATGGGCACATAGGGCACATAGCGTGCATGTGCTACCGCGCGCGGTCACATTCGGCACTCAGTGCTGAAAAGGTTTGCCTCCATTGTCCTAGGAGATGGGACTTGCAACATTCCCTGCCTCCCGACTGGTGTGTCGGGTAGTTGTGACCTGCAAGAGACAGTACCTCAGATAATCTGGTCCCAAGCCATGAACAGCTTTAAAGGTGACAACCAGCACCTTGAATTGCACCCGAAAGCAAATCAGCAACCAAGATCCTGTGTTATGGCTGGTTAACATTTAGTTTAAATGGGAACATTTTACTATTCAGTGTTGTAGTACCTTCTGAGTCCCTAGGGATATAAATAAATGGATTCTAGTAAGAACGTCAGCTACTATATTTTTTGGCATATAAGATGTACTTGAGTATAAGATTAACTTAGAAGAGGAAAACAATGTTTTTGGCGTCTGTGTGCCCCATTTTTTGAGCCTTTTTGGGCCCGTTTTTTAGGGGGGTTTTGGCCCGTTTTTGGGACCCATTTTTAAGGTTTTTAATGTTTTTGAGTCTTTTTAGTCTGTTTTTGGGGCTTTTCTCAGCCTGTTTATTCTGAAAAAAGCCCCCCAAATGGGCCGAAAAAGCCATGAAAACTGGCCAAAAAAAAAAAAAAAAAAAAAGCCCCCAAAATGGCCTTTTGGTTGGTGACCAAAATGGTTGGTGCTTTGGCAACATTTGCTGTAAAAGACACACCGACATTTTCACCCACTTTTTTGAGAGGGGAGGGGAAATTGCGTCTTATACACCAAAAAATACGGTATTTATTAAATCCTGTGCTATTCTGTCCAAATCCTATTCTTTTGAGGATGTTTGTCATCAATGGACTATGAAATCTCTTCTATATTTTTAGCTTATCACAAATTAATATGACAATATAATAAACACAGCTGGGCAGGGATTCATGAAAAGCTGTTCTTTGAAGCATACTTTCTGCATACGGTAGTTGTATATGTATATCCACTGTATTTTGTGGTATCACAGGAATCACAGAACATTGTTGATACAGTCTTGGAGAGAGTCCTGAGAAAACTCTTGAAGTAGCTGCACTGAACTTCCTAGCAACCAAGCCCTTCAAATAAGTGCTCTGTTTGCACCAATATCCTTTATAAAATATTGCTTTGAATGAGTCGCCCAGTCCTGATGATACATTTCAAAAGGACTCTCTTAGTACCCTGCCCTGAAGAATTTTGTGGTTCTCTAGAAAGCTCGTCACTGACCATTTTCACTTTCTACCATTTGATCCTATCAGTATGCTTCATTTCTGAACTTGGAATGTATGAAGGGGCAGCCAGGTTCAGTGCTTTCGGTTGCAATTAGGAATCCAGTGAAGTTTCCCCACAATTTCCCATGTTTTTTTTTAGTAAGAAAAGTTCTTCACAGAACTCTAAAATAGTCCCGTTCTGTGTTTTTCTTTTTAATTTCAGAGAGGTTTGGATTTTACTGTTTAGAAATATTTAAATAAGTATTTTTGTAGAATTTAACTAGCACTCTCTGGAGCAGGGGTAGGGAACCTTGGCTCTTTCATGACTCATGGACTTCAACTCCCAGAATTCCTGAGACAGCAGGACTCTTGCCTTAGTTTAGAATCTGAGTCTTAACAGCTTAAAATGGCTGGCTCAGGAATTCGGGGAGTTGAAGTCCATGAGTCATGAAAGAGCCAAGGT
>JAEANM010029095.1:0-10245 GCA_017656035.1 Myanophis thanlyinensis | reverse complement strand
CAACAAGAACCATGTCTGCATCCAACTCCCACCTTCCCAACTACCCTTAACTATTTTTCTAACCCCCCACCCTCCCTACCTAACTTACCCGAGGTTGCGTAAGCATTTCACTGCATATCATACCATGTATGACTGTGTATGTGATCAATAAATTTGACATTGAAAAAAAAAATTGAATTGATCACAGGAATGGCCTGAAGTTCCTGTAGCTATATCCGTTTTCCCTACCTATTTTTTTTTTCCTGGTTAGACAGTGTAATCCTGATGAGGCAGCAGACAAATTGACATCCTACAGAAGCAGGAAGACATAGAAATCAATATTTTTTTTTGAAAGTTTATGATACAGGTGAAATCTCAGGAGCTTTCAGACATATTGCTACCGGTGAGAGGCTTCAGCACTCTGCATACTGCTCCTTGCCACCACCCATAATTAAGGGAAGCAGTATAAATTACACACATCTGAATGAAAACACACACAGCACATTTGGTTAACATATATGATTGATGCAATTTGCAGAATTCAGTATTTGATGTCATGGAATGTGCTGAATTTTAGAATACAAACAGTTCTATACTCTGATGTTGGGTGGGTAGGCTAAAATCTGGACTTCTCTAATTTCATTTTGGGGATTATTTTCTTTCAGCCGATTCTTTTTCTGGCTGTACGTGGTCTGCATACTTTCCTTTATTTTATTCTAAGTGGAAAGCTTATTAATGTTGCACATTGCACTAAAGCTGAACTCCTGATTCAGTTATCCCAATTAAAAGACTAAGCAAAGAAAGTATAGCCATTTCATCAAAGATAACACGAGCAAGGAAATAATCACTGCAATCGAATGCTTTGTAACACTAGAAGAGAGCTTGAGATTGTGGGCAAGTGGGGGGAGGTGGGGAGGGGTTGGGAAGAGTCTGCAGTGTTTTCTCCTTATTTGGCTGTGAAGCAAAGCTTTGCAAGAGGCGGGATTAATGGGATACCTTTGGAATCTCCAGAGTTAATTACAAGTGAAGCGTGTGTGTTATTTTCTAATGCAGTCGTCATTCGCTTCCCAAATAAAGAGCCTGTTGTAGAATAATCAGATGGAAATTTCTGTGTTAAATTTGCTGCATGGTGAAATACTTGTCAATAGCTTTGCTTCTTCCACTTTTCTTCAGATTGTCAAAAGAAGTTGTTTTGCTTTTCCCTAGACACAAAGACAAACACTTCTACTGTTTGTTTTCTCTTTACTAAACTTTGGTCCTGGCTTTGATTTAAATCCAACAACCAGCCACAGGGGTGCTGGGTTAGAAAACACACTTTCAGGTCTGAATTTGAGTGTTTCCCCCCAAAATATCAAAAGGTTGGAAACAGGTTATTACAGTGGGAAAGCCAGTGTTGCCTATAATCTTAATTATGGTTGGGTTGAAAGGAACCAATTTCAAGTGAAAAGCTACAAAGTTCAGCTTTTCAATAAAACCCTAAACATTAATAAGTTTATGGTTTGAATGAAATGCTTAATGGAAAATGGAAGTTAATACCTCTGGTCTTATTACAGTAATATTGGGGGTCTGCCAATGGAAAGGAGTCTGCTCTTATTAGAAACGTCAATCATGGAAAGCGAGCTTTGTAACTTTTTCATATCAAATGTATGTTGAAATCTCTTTAAAAAGTACTAATTTTCAAAAATGCATTAAAATGTTTTAGAGTATGTGCTAAAATGTATTTTTACATGTTTTTGAGTTTTAAATATATATATTGGAACTATTTACATTTTTTTTAAAAGCACACATCATGAACATACATTTTAAAAAATATATAGCAGGAAAACGTTTTTAAAACCTGAGGAAAGTAAATCTGGTAGTTTTGTAGAAAAAAAATATTTTAAATGCTTTTCCAAATGTGTTGGTGGATGAGAACCTGTGACATATTAAGTCCTTTTGATTTTCTGACCCCCAGATTATAGTTTAATCACAATAATATGTTTGCCTCATACAAGGAAGGTTATTTATATAAAAGTCTTTTTCTATCTGTAAATGTATGGGATATGTTGGAAGCTTTTTTAAAAAAAAGAAAATTGCTTCCCTTCTCTGCCCCCTTCCCATGCTATGAATTATTAGAGAGGAGTAGGATTAATAGAATAAAAATAAATAATAATAAATGGATAAATTTATTAATGGACAAATGATTATTTTATTATTAGGATGGGTTGCATGGTCAGCCAAATATTTAGATTGTATTTGGCATTGTTATCCAACTATTGAAGCAAATATTGCTTGTTGAGGTTAAGGTATCTTGGCAAGATGTAAGCTGTTTCAGGTAAAGCTGTCATTTGCAATTGACTATTGGAGATGTAGTCAATGCCTCTGATGCAAAGATGTTGAAGGAATAGTAGACTACCTAGTTAGCTGCTGCATAGCTTGTCTATGAACAATGGTATAACAAGTAGCAACAAATGTACATTGGAATATCTGGACTAAATATCATTTGCTTACAAACAAGAACTGGTGAAATAGACAAAGTAATGAAAACATTAAAGTGATCTGGGATGTTCACAAAACATTTGTGATAAGAAAGACAAAAACATCTCGATAGTAGATATACCAGTTCTGGAGACAGCAGAATAGAAATAGCTGGAGAAAATTACAAAATACAAAGACTTGCAAATAGAAGTAGAATGACTGTGGCAAAATAAGCAAAAAAAGTACCAGTAGGAAAAAAAAGTTTTGGGTGTAATCCCTAAACAATTAGAGCATCACTTGAATGCTCCATTGGCATCGACAAAATCACCATCAGTCAATTGCCCAAGGCAGGTTTACTTAGAATAGTTTATATTCTAAGAGCCATGATGGCACAGTGGTTAGAATGCAGTACTGCAGACTATTTCTGCTGCCGTCTGCCAGCAGTTTGGCAGTCCGATTCTCACTGGCTCAAGGTTTACCCAGTCTTCCATCCATCTGAGATCGATAAAATGAGGATTCAGATTGTTGGGGGCAATATGCTGTCTCTGTAAACCACTTAGAGAGGGCTGTAAAGCACTGTGAAGCAGTACATAAATCTAAGTGCTATTGCTATATTCTGCAGCAATACGTTTAACACCACACCATCACCAAACAACATCTGCCTGTTCCAGTTCCTTGAGAAGGATTGTACATGGTGGATAAAAATGCCAAATACACTCTAAATATGTCATCATTTGGGTTTCAAACTTACCATTTCAGTAGCTTTATTTAGGTTTAGAAATAGATTGAATTAATGATTTGCAGCCCTGAAGTATAATTGGTATGATTAGGGATTTTAAACAGCTGCTTGCAGGATGTAATAACTCATAATATTTGTGAATCAATGTGAATTTTCTTTGCATGTGTGAGCACGTGTGGAGCTTCCATCTTTAGCTTTAGGAAATTTTTGTTGCATATTGACAGGTTGTAGTCTCCCATTAAAACTAATTAATTATGTATTCTTAGGACATCTGTGAATGATTAGTTTCCTGCTTTTCAAGAAGCTGTTTTAACACTTGCTGGTAAATTTGCCTGTGCCTTTGTTTGGTTTTGGATGTAAATGGACAGCTTCCATTTTTCTCTTAACAATTTCTGGAGGCACAACTGCTCAGGGAAAGTGGTGTCTAGTTCCCATGCTAAGAGCAAGCATGTCTCTATTGTGCTCTTCTTGCGAGTAAAGCATAAGGTTAGTTAGTACTGAAAAAGGTGAGACTGGTTCAAGAAAGCTATTCTTAGTTTCAGTATAGGGATATAGAATTTATCTGGAGAGTAATGGAGCAACTTTCACAAAGATGAATAGAAAGATATTTAAATTCTTGTTTGCTGTTTTAAAACCTGTATTATATTGCATGTATTCTGTACTGTAAGTTAAAAAGGAAATAAATAGGAAGCTGCCTTGTAAATGTCTGATCTAATTTATCTAGCTCCCCTGGTATTCAGATTTTTAGAGGGAGAGACTTTTACAATTCTCCATAGTGCTGAGAATAGAATCCAAGAACGGGCGTGTCTCCAGCTAGTCGATCTCAGGACTGTGCCAATCAACATGAAGTGCCTGTTGCTGGCCTCTCCAGTTTTTTTGGCTCAGTCTCGAGATTGGACTTGAGTTTTGGAGTTCCTTCCCTTTTCCAAATTTTAGGCTTGGATTCTATTCTCAATACTTGGATTTCAATCCCTGCTGGCTGGCAGGCATCTTGGGAAGGATTTCCATTTACACAGCCTCTCTGGACTGGGAGTGCTTTGAAGATCCAGCAAGTCAGTGCTCTATGCTACCCTGCCCCGAGTCCCTAGGGAGAGGGGGAGGTAAATAAATAAATAAATAAATAAATACCCCGCCTGTGCCTTCCTGGCAGGGAAGACAGACACTGCATCTGGCCTTCGGCCAACAACGCTTGGTGCACATAGTCTCCCACTGCTCCCTGGACGGGTTGAGCAGTGGCAGCCTTCAGCTTTGGGCTGAAGTGTGCAGTAGACCTTTGGTCAATTTGCCACAGAGGGGATTCTCCTCCTCATTTAGAGTGCGCAGTAGGCCTTCAGCCACATTGCCACTTGGGGGCCTGAAGGAAGCTACAGAGGTGGGCTGACGGCTGCATTGCCACACCCCTTTGGATGACCAGCCTCACCCAGACTATTCTAGTCAGGTAAGAGCCACCATTCCCAGGGGGGATTATCACCATAGGACAGACTGAAGGAGTCCTCACTGAGGACTTCTCCTTGCAGTAGCCACTGCTGCACCGCCAGCCTTCAGCTATTGCAGCCTTCATGCTCACACTGTCTCACCACAGGAACAGCCGTCACTAAAGAAATGCTTTTCCCAACCTCCCCACCCCGATGGTTCTTCTTCTGATTGCCTTGGGCAGTAACAGGGAACAGAGGACTTTTGGCTTCTTGTTTTTGGGGAGGAGAAACTGTTGAATTCAGAGGGGAAGACCCCTTTCTTCTTCCCTCACCAACGCTGTTTTCTCAGGCCTCCTTATCACGTGGCGCTGCTTACTGATATTTGAAAACTATTTCTAGGCAGAAATCATTGTAGCCCTCTGACTCATTTGAACTTTTGCTGGGCAGACAAGGAGGCAGACCAACGGTCTTTCCAACTCCTTCTACCAACTATTGTTGCAGACAGTGTAGGCAATTCTCAATTCTCAATAGGCCTGACCTACGAAGTGACTAATGGATGCTGATTCACAGCTGTCTCCCAACACTGTGGAGACTACTCAGGCACAGGATGTCCCTGCTTTGCCTCAGGTGGAAAAAAGTGAACTAAAAATTCCAAATCTACTCTAGAAAGATTTCTGACAAAATCAAGGCCAGAGCCTTACAAAACCATCAGGCTCTGAGGATAGATTTGTCTCTAGCAGGCAGTGAGACTTGGGGAAGGAGTTCTCCAAGGCTGAAAAACCCCTCAAATCTGTGACTGACAGGGAAAGGTCCTTGCCTTTCCCCCAACTACCGTTAATGCAGGCACAACACCGGCACATCTCATTATCAGTGGAGAGAGGTATTGACACACATGAGGAACAAACCATTCCACCTCAACACAAGCCTTGGGCTGTGGAGACCACTTTTACCCCCACAGCCGTTGACCCCCACAGAGGGTCAACACCAGCTAATTTCTGACTTGACAACTATGCTATCACAAGCCTTGGGCCAAGGGTTCGCAGGCTTGCAATGTACCCTCCAAACAGTTGTTCCTCCCCCTTTGCCTAGATCAGGATGCCTTCCCAGGCCTGGAGCCTCTCTCCTATGTGCCTTCAATAGGAGTGTTGACTCCATTTTGGGGGAAGACCAAAGGGATATGGCCCTTTCGGAGGATGAGGACATGGCCCCGGAACCACTAGCATTTGTTGGCCTGTTTCCTCCAGAGATTTTCAAATCTCTAATTAATAAAGCAAAGGTCACTACTGAATTGGAGGTTTCCCCAACTGCACAGGGTTCAGGCTCTGACACACGAGGAAAGAAGTTGACCCTTTTGTCCTCTCCCATAATGGAGATGAACGATACCCCAACAGCCTAGCTGGTGTTGCACATGATTAAGAAGCAATGGTTAAAACCAATTTCATAGGCCACTCCCAATTCCTCTGACAGGCATTATTATCAAGGGGAGAAGGATCTTTCAGATTTGCTTCAGCTCCCTACTGTTGAGGAGCCCATTGTCGCTTTGGCTTCTCCAGCCTTGTTATCGGGGATTGTGGCAGAAACCCTAAAACCTGAAGACAAAAGGGCAGAGCTGATTCTCCTCTCTGCTTTTCAAACAGCTGCCTGGGCAGCCAGGACAGTTTCAGCCATCACCTTCTTTAATCGAACCACCCTTCTGTGGCTTCAGCAGATGGAGGAGAGATTACCTGCAGATAACATCAGGCTGCAGCAGGATCTGAATACAATAATCGCTGCAATCCAATTTTCTGCTGATGCTACACTAGATACAGTCAGATTTGCCTTGCACACACTGGCATCCTCAGTAGTCTCCCACCACCACCTCTGGCTGTGCAATTGGCAGGCTGATATGAGGACAAATGGAGGGTAGCCTCCAGGGCCTTCCCAGGGCAGCAGACATTTTGGTGAGACAATTGACCCTCTCCTTGTGGAGAATAAAGAAAAGAAAAAAAGCCCCCCCCAACAGAAGAGATTTGATAGGCGCTTCATCCTATACCAGTGCAGGCCCACACCCAGGAGTGATTTGGTTTCCAAAACTGCACCAAGGCCATTCTTTAAGCATCCCAATCATCCACAAGATCACTATAGGGACAGGTATCAGCCTCAACCTCAGACCAAATGGACTTTTAGAGAAGCGGGATGTCATCCCTTCCATAGACCAAGATAATTACAAATTTGGGGCTCCCATTGGAGGTAGATTAAGTCTATTTATCAACCAATGGGAATTTACCACCATGGATAGGTGGGTCATAAGTACGCTCAGACAAGGGTTATCTCTAGAGTTTATTTCTATTCCCCCGAGACGCTTTGTAACCTGTTCCTTTTCCCTCAACCTGAGCAAAAGATGGGACAGGCAATTGATCATCTGTTGGCCATTAGGGCCATTGAACCTGTCCTGCATAAGGAAACAGCAACAGGTTTCTGTTCCATTCTATTTATCGCACCAAAAGCCTGGGGAATGGCAAGCAATTCTAGACCTTAAATGGCTGAGTGTGCATATTAAATATCATGGTTTTAAAATGCACTCTCTGCACTCCATCTTGGAAAATGTCAGGAAGGGCGTTCTGGTGTCTATTGACCTGTCTGACACGTACTTACACTTTCCCATCTGTGTCCCTCACAGATGTTAGGTTCTGTTATGCAGGCAGGCACTTTCAACACAGGGCCTTTCCATTTGAGCTTTCCTCTATCCCCAGAACCTTCACCAAGGTGCTCGCAGCATTAGTTGCATACCTGAGGCTGTTACTTGTACATATTCAGTGTTACTTGGATGATATCCTTATTATCTCTTTGTCATCCTGTCAAGCGACAAGTGACATTCAGGTAACAGTACAAGCTCTCTAGGCACACAGCTTTTCAATTAACTGGGAAAAGAGCCACCTCAACCCAGGGACCTGCTTCAGGACCTGGGCGCGGTCATTGATTCTGTATCCTGTCAGGTATTCCTGTCTCAGGATCAACAGGCTAAGTTACAAACCTTGATTAGACAACTCACACAGGCACAGTAGCCTTCTTATCTTATCTTTACTTGATCTATTTGCCTCTCCCACGAACTCCCAGCTACCTAGGTTTTTCAGCTGGTTCCCATCTCAGGGGTCAGAAAGTATGGATGCTCTATGAAGTGCCTGGCCCCCTGGCCTATTAAATGCCTTTCCCCCTCTTCCCCTTATTCCAGGCATGTTAACACGGATTATACAGATGAAGGATGAGGTTATCCTGGTGGCTCCCTTCTGGCCCAGGAGACGCTGGTTCTCGAATCTCATAGAACTGTCCATTGCCAGACCCTGGAGGATACCAGTGAGCAGACTAGTGCTTCAGCAAGGAGATCTAATCCATCCAAACCCGGCCTGGCTCCAACTGGCCCTCTGGAAATTGAATGGCAAAAGTTAGCTAACGATAACTTTTCTGAAAAAGTAATTTGGACAATACAAGCTTTGAGGTGACCTTCCACTACCTGAATCTATGAAGCCACTTGGAAGGTATTCTGCCTCCGGTGCAACAAATCAGGGACGGACCCCCTTTCTGCTTCCATGGGGCAGATCCTGGAGTTGCTCTAGGATGGCTTAGACAGAGGTCTTGCTCCAAATACCCTATGTAGGCAGGTTGTGGCCCTCTCAACAGTCCTGAACTGTGGAACTCATCACTCTCTTTCTCAACATCCTGCAGTCAATTTTTTCCTCAAGGGAGCATCCAATCTGAGACCCCAGGTGGTCCATAGACATCCCACATGGAACTTACCTAAAGTCCTGCAGGCTCTGACAGCTGCCCCTTTTGAGCCTCTTTGTGAGACTAGTCTACAACAGTTGTCATTTAAGGTGGCCTTTCTGGTTGCAATTACATCTGCTAGGCAGATTTCGGAATTTACTGCCTTGTCAGTTAGACAGGACCTCTGCATATTCCACCCGAATCAGATGGTGCTCCATTTAGATCCCTGTTTTATTCCCAAAGTCAATCAATGGTTCCATAGGGTGCAAGAGTTTACCTTACCGGATTTTTGCCCCAATCCAGTTCATCAGAGGGAGAAGGCCTGGCACACATTGGATGTCCACAGGCCACTTAAGATCTGTGTTGCATGGACTGCTCCAATTAGGAAGACAGAGTCTTTGTTTGTAATCTTTCACTCCGGTGTCTCGGGGAGGTGGGTGACATCAGCTACCATAGGTCGCTGGATTAGGGCATGTATTACTGGTGCCTACCAAGCACAGCATCTGCAGGTCCCAGGATGCTTAACGGCACTGGGAGCATGACCACTACTGTGGCTTGGTCAACCCGGGTGTCTATATAAGACATTTGCAAGGCAGCGACCTGGTCTATGCCTTATCCTTTCATAAGGCATTACAAGATTGACACATATGCATCCTCTGATGCTGCATTTGGCAGATGTGTATTGCAACAAGTGCATGAGGAGGAGCTGCCATAGGCCTTACGTAAATGCCCTCCCATAGGACTTCCAGCTTTGGTATGTCCCATTCTTGGATTCTATTCTCGGCACTATGGAGAAGGAGTGTTGGTCCTACCTGATATGCTCCTTCTCATTGTGCTCAGAATAGAATCCAAACCCACCCTTTATATCTCTGGGGTATCACCTTCTATTTACTGAATATTATATTTGCCTAAGAGCTTTACACTTGTCTGGGTAGAAGCAATTGCTCTTTTGCAGGAGCTCCTATGGCCAATCAACATCCGCTGAAAAACTGAAGAGGCCAGCAACAGACACTTTGTGTTGATTGGCTCAGTCCTGAGATTGACTAGATGGAGACATGCCCATTCTTGGATCTATTCTCAGCACAATGAGAAGGAGCATATCAGATAGACCAATGCCCCTTCTATCTGGAGATGTTAGGAGTTGAATTTGGGGCTTCCTCTTTTCAAAGTAATAAGTAATGCAACACGTGGCTATGGAGTCAGAACAGACTTGTGTTGCAACTTTATGTGTGGAAATAAAATATGATTTATTCTGCAGCCCAAATGACAATAGGCTACTTTTCCATTAATTGTTTCTTGTGTGACTAGTCTGCATTCCATACTGCTTCCCTTTTGGGATGGGAGAACATATGCAGAATATCCAGTTTATTTCTATATTTGAAGAGAGTTGTGAATCTTCTTTACAATATTTTTTATACTGAAAATCACTAGGTCCCCCTCCCCTAATCTGTCTCCCTCAAATTATTTTAGGACATAACATCAGCAAGAATAGCCATATATGTGAACATGAGTACAGATGTGCATTTGTGCATGTATGTTTCCTTTTGTTCAAGTTCCAACTTTTCACCAATACAGAAGCTCTACCAGCCAAATAAGACTTGCTGAGGCAGAGAAGGCAAAGTTGGGGTGTTTTAGAAGAACTTCATATGCATTAATGTAAGACTTGAAGGCATTTGGACTATTCTGATTACCTCAAATGACTAGATTCTAGAACAGACATGGGCAAACTACGGCCCGAGGGCCACATCTGGCCCGTTGTGCTTTTTAATCCGGCTCGCCAAAGTAGTTCCTAGCAGAAGAAAAGTCCCAGAAGAAAACTTTTTCTTTTTTCTCTCCACGGTAGAAAAAAAAGAGAGAGAGAGAATCTGGGAAGCTGATTTCGCTGAAGGGTCTGATACAATTCCTATGTTAGCT
>JAEANM010029094.1:0-10246 GCA_017656035.1 Myanophis thanlyinensis | reverse complement strand
AAATAAAATAAAATAAAATAAAAATTTTAGTTGATATGTAATGGAGCACAGGCCAGTATAGGAATATTAATGAACAATGGTGCCCAGAAGTAGGAAAACACATTTAGAACATATACAGTTATTGAAATTCAATTCCATGAATAAAATATTCTCTTTAAAAACTGTATAGAAGAAATGCTGCAGTTTCCCTCAGTTTGTAACCTGGAGAGATAATGGGGCCATTGTGCTGCTGGAGTATAGAAATCTGCAGATTTAAGGTCAGGTAGCTGGAGGACAAAATGGAGATTAATGCTGTCCTATATTGCAATCTTATGTTTTTGAATCAATTTATTTTTCTTTTACCTAAGAGGTTCTAAAGTAGGAAAAAAAATAAAGCATATTTCTGCACAAATGGGAAGTGAAGCAGAAAAAGCAAGAGAAAGAGAATGAGAAAAGAAGCAACAGAAGGAAAAGAGAGAAGAAAAAAAACACCAAACAAATTTTGTCTAGTTTAAAGGCCTTATAAAGACAAACATTATCTGGAAGATGAGTACACAAACAAATATGTTTCCTGCTATATTAGACAACCTTTGCATTACAGGTGTTCCTCAGGTTACAACCATTCATTCAGTGACCATTCAAATTTATCATGATACTTACAATTGGTCTTTGGAGTTCCAACTGTCTCAGAGTCTCTTGGGATCTGACTTGCAGTTAGTGTTGCAACAAGTCACAGTCATATGACTGCAATTTCCAGTGTTGGCAGCTGGTTTTTGGAAAGCAAAGTCAGTATGGAAGCTAGCAGGAAACTGGAAGTCATAGTCATGTGAACTCCTTGCCTAATGACCTGTGTGGTCCTTGCTTAATAACTGCAACTAGGACAGCTTAAGATGCTGTTGTTAATGTGATATCCATGACCAGATCATTTAGAGAAAGCTATTTTTGTCTCAGTTGCTGTTTTAATGCAAGCCTTATCTGCATACATTATCTCAGTCTGGTAAAACTGTTGAAGAACCTCATATGGAGAAAAAATATTGTTCCTATCCTCAAAAAGGATGAAAAGGAAGAGCCGTCAAACACCACTCTAAAACTGCTGCATGGGAATATCCTAGAGCATATAATAAAGAGATCAATCTGTAAGCACCTTGAAGATCATTCAGAAAACTCAGTGTGGATTTGCCAAGGACCAATCATGCCAGACCAATCTTATCTCATGTTTTGATTGTACAGATGGGAGCAATAGGTAGAATGAATTATGGAGCCACTAAATGTTCAGAATTAATATATCACAAAGACAATAGATCATAGGAAAAGGTAGACTAGAAGAAACAGAAGCCAGAATTAAAACTGCAGGTAGAAACATAAAAACCTTCAGATCTGCATATAAATACATCTTTGATGACTGGAAATGAGGAGATGTAAAGAATTAGTTGTTGAAGATGAAAGAAAGGAGGGCAGAAGCTGATCTACAGCATGAAACAAACACCACCACCACCAGCAGCAGCAGGTCAACAGGCAATGCAAATCCAATACAAATAGAAAAAACAAGTTGTAATAAAAACAAGTTGCAATAAAAATACATAGATTTAAAAAAATCACAAGGAAAATCAGCATAGCCAAGAATTAAAGAAATGTCTGCTACTCTGAAGACAAACAATGATAGCCACAGACAAACATTAAACATAACACTGACCACAGACATCTGCAATGTCAAAGTTATGATTTTCTCAGTTATAATATATGCTATGAAAGTTAAACTATTAAAATGTCTAAAAAGAGAAAAAGTTATGTCTTTGAATCACAGTGCTACAGATTATAGTTAAAAATACTTGGACTGCAGGTACAACATACCATTTAAAAACCAGAGTGTTAATTGGAAAAACTATTAATAAACTTAAAATTAACACAAGAGACATTTGAAGATAGCTTGACACTTGGAAAAAAAACCCTTTAAAACGGTTGTAAAAGAGGCTGACAATCATACATTTAGAAGGACTCAACAAATAAATTACTGGCAGATAATATTTAAGAAATTATGTTTATCAGATCACAAAAAGATGGAATGGATGAACTGTATATGAATCACAAAATCAGGACACTAGAATATGGCGGCACAAAAAATTCAACTCTCTGTAGTCCCCTAGTGGTTATCAACATTTCTTAGTCTAGCAAATGGAATCCAAAGCATTGTCTGAGGATACTCACAGTGATAGCTTAGTACTAAATTCGAAGGTTTAAGTATAACAGAATTAGAAGAGGTATTGCAGCAACAGTAAATCCAAAGAAAATTGTTGGCAATTTTGGCATTTCAAAATATCCAAAACTTTCTCTAGGAAAAGAAAAATCCAAAAAATTGAAATCATGTAACACAGAATAGGTAACCTGTGACTCATAGACCTATATAGCTATTTGTATTTTATAAAACTGTAGAGCTGAATCTTCACAGCAAAATAAACAAATAACAGAAGAACAACTTTCTATCAAAATTAGGAATGGGGAAAAACATAAATTTTTATGTTATAACATATTAGTTCACATCAGAAATCATGGGCCATATATTTCAGGTGACATCATTACAAACCAACAACAGCAACAACAACAACAAAACACCACACACCTGATGTCTTCAATTTACATAATGGAAATATTTGTATTGATAATCTGAAAATGTTGCTGGTTTTGATTTAAATTAATAGTGATTCTACACCAACAATGCTTGGTAAATTATACTCATAATCACTTCAGCTAAAGGTTTGTGGGGAAAGCATTTTGTTAATTAATTCAGCAAATGCTTATTACATTGAAATTTTAGTATATTAATCAAATGTTTGTTTTGTAATAGCAATAGCACTTAGACTTATATACTGCTTCACAGTGCTTCACAGCCCTCTCTAAGTGGTTTAGAGAGTCAGCATTTGCACCCAACAATCTGGGTCCTCATTTTACCAACCTCAGAAGGATTGAAGGCTGAGTCAACCTTGAGCCTGGTGAGATTTGAACTGCCAAATTTCAGCCTGCATTCTAACTACTATGTTCTAACTGCATTCTAGCCTGCATTCTAACCACTGTGCCACCATAGGTCATGTTGTTGTAATGTTGTTGTATTAATGCAGTTAGTGCTTTATTTATCACATTGTGGGTTATACTAAAATGCTGTTCTCAGAAGTTTAACGATGTAACACCATGTTGCTCATAAAGTATTTCATTCTAAATTTATTAATAGGAAACATAATTTTATTTTTTTAAAAAAACCTTCAAATCTATTACATATAATTGATGCTTTCACAAATAGCATTTAATTCCCGTTATAAATCTGGATTTTATTTGTGTTCAATTATACATTTGCTAATCAAAAGGGTTGTTGGATTTTCAAGACGATTCTATAACCCATAAACTTGTAGTCACATTGCTTATGGAGGCTGATGTTCAAGTGGCCCTCACTGCAATAAGAACTGAGAATACTAAGTAACACAGTTGTTAAGTGCAACACTAGGTGATCGTGCCAGTTCCGGGTACAATCATTAATTGAATCACCATAGGTTGCTAAATGCAATGTCATATGACAGCAATTTGTGCTTTCCTGCTGGCTTCCCCATTGACTTTGCTTGTTGGAAGTTGATGTGAAAGTTGTAAATTGTCATCATATAATTGCAGGATGCTGTGATTGTTGTAAATACCAGTTGCCAAGTGGCCAAATTGCAATTATGTGACCTCAGGGATGCTGCAATGACTGCCATTTGGAAGACCAGCTGTAAATCTCTATTTCCAGCAATGTCACAAATTTGAATTGTCCCTGAATGTGTAGTTGGTAAGCAATGAATACCTATCATGGTTAAATCATGAGGCTATGAATGAAGACACCATGAATTCTAGTCTTATCCTAGGTTAAAATCATATCTCTCTTGTTCTCAGCCTAGAAAGGAAGCAATGGCAAGCCACTTCCAAAAAATCTTGCCAAGAAAACTTCATGAACTTGTCCAAGCATAGGGTGACCAACCATCCTCTTTTGCCTGGACATGTCCTCTTTTTATGTCCAGTCTGGGGCACCCCAGACTGGATGTAAAAAGTGGAGATGTCATGTCCGGGCAAATGGGGAAAAGCGGCTCTGGCAATACGAGCATGCACTCCATTGCGCTTAGAAATCCCGCGATGGAGGCATGCTCATCTTGCAGAAGCCACTTTTCCCCATCAGTAGCACCTGGGCAGCGGGAAAAGAGCCGCTGCAGAGCTTCGCCCCCCTGCTTACCCCTGCTGCTGCCCCCCCTGCCCCCCCACCCCCCGCAATGGAGCGCATGCTCGTCTGGAGCCGCTTTTCCCCATCAGCAGCACCTGGGCGGCGGGAAAAGAGCCGCTGCAGAGCTGCAACCCCCCTTCCCTCCCCTGCCCCCCGCCACCCCCCCATCCCCCCGCCGCTTGAGAACAAGTACAAGATAAGTAGAGACTATTTTTTTCTCGTCCTCTTTTTTGGAAATCAAAATATGGTCACCCTATCCAAGCAGCATGAGAAATCAGAAATTTAGTGACTAACGGACTGACTGACTGAAAAGGAAGGAAGGAAGGAAGGAAGGAAGGAAGAGTGCTTAAACTATGAGATTTTTGTAGATTTACATTGATGAGAAGAATAATTTAAAAGAAAACCTGCATATTCTCCTATGAGGAAAAGATTATCATATAAAAAGGCCACAAATACACTTCTCAGCATATTTTAGAACGTGCTTAGATCACAGTGGGGGGTCTGAACATTATCTACATGGAATAGAGGCAAAGAGAAAAAGAAATATGAAGCAACACTCCAGGGAATCTCAGCAGCATTCACAATGGCGGAATTGTCAAAACGTAATCCAGGGGAAGAACTGTGACCTTTATTTTGCTTTATTTTATTTTTTAAAAATGCAGGAGTTCTGAAAAGTTGTATCCTCCCATAAGAATATCCAATTTCTTACATAAAAAGAATCTGACATCTAATTTTATTTCCGTTCACTGATGTTAGCTTTTATTAAAGAGTGGCCTTTAAAGAAATATTCATGATGTTAAAACACAAACAGAAGCTTTTCATTCCTAGCATGTTAGTGGGGATCTCCAATTATTGGGATTGAATATTATCATTAGAAACCTTGCTTGGTAAAGTCTTTTTCATGTTTTAGTTCCTGGAAAAGCAAATTCACCTCTTAAACTTGGCACATTTTTCTGAGATTGGCTGTTGAGTTTATTATCCTTCCATTATGATATATTGGAGAATAATTCCTACTGGGTATTATTACATTTGTACTCCAGTAGCAAACTGTCCAGAGGAATGTGTTACAAGTAATATGAGGTAATATGTCATCTTAGATAGTTCACCAGAGAAGGTTGTACGATTTGTGACCTGATGAACCGAATGTATTCCACTTAGCTTCACCAGGAATTCAAAACTTGATTTTGCTGTCCTTGGTGTAGTTTATTACGTTTCTTATTGTTATTTTTATTATTTCCTTTTTTGAGGCCTTTCTGAGTTGATAAATATGATGAGATTATAAAACAGGTGGTAGATTTCAGTTCATAGCCAAATAGATGAATTGCATATTTTGCAGAACAGACATATCATAAGATTATGGTAAAAGTGTTTTATACTCAGTAATGCAGTACATTTGGATTAAATAAAAAGTATCAAACTATGTAGCAAGCCTGTTGTAAACAAATTAATTATAGTCATTAGTTCCACATATTGCATGTGTAGACATGTGCATATAAGAGTGTACATACAAATTGAAAACCCAGAAACTTTATGAATGCAAATTGATAAATATAAATGAACATGCTCTTTCTCTCTTTTTCCCAGCACATATTGATGCACATATCTTTTTAAATCCCAACAATATGTTACATACCTTTTCATGATATATAAAATATAGAATAGGAATAGGAATGAGGACAGCTAGGAAATTGTAAACCTACGGGAAACAATAATTGTATTTGATAGACAGGACAATAATATCCCTTTAGCTGTCTTTTAATTTGATTGCTCTGTCCCTAGTCCACCAGAGTTGTGTCACAGGTTCTTTTGGGTTCAGAATGATGTTATTTAAAAGTTTGTTCAAGAATGCAAGATTACATACCAACTCTGCCAGTCATGGGACTGCCAAAAGATGACAATGGATGGATCTTTTCAAAACCAGCAAACATGCAGCATTCTCCCAATTAGGCCTGCATGAAAAGTCTAACTTCTGAGGGTTTCTGATCATCTTATATAGGCTATGTACCACCATTGCTCACACCTGGTTTCAATAGTCTCATCTAACTGGATTTTACTGAGGAAAAACAAGGATATGTTTATGTTACCTTGGAAAGCATTGCTTCTTTTGGCCATCAATGAGATCAGGAGATTCAAGGTTATGGATTCCTGCAAAAGTTGAGGACATAATTTGTTTATACCAGGTGAAAATAAGACCAGCTTAATGTTATGTATTGATTTCTAAAAGTTTTTGGATTGATGGTGAAAAAAATTATTCTACTCTACATAGGTCATCCCCCAAGAACAAAACATGACCCAAGAATAACTTTTTAATGACAAAAATAAATGCTTGCTTACTATAATTCTGTATTACATATTCAACTATTACATAGGAATATAGAGTTCCATGCACTATGCATCTAAGAGAAAAGGGAACACACTACTATTGAATAAAATTATGAGCATTAAACAGCTAGATAAGTGCTAGAAACTGTAGCCCACTCACTGTAATATTTTGTTCTTGTTTGTTTTTAATAAGAATTTTTAAAATAAATTCTCATACATCAAAGTGAATGAGAACTGATGTAAAAAATGCAAAACAGAGTCTGTGCTCTGTTGTATAAATGTATAATCGGCATTTCTAAATTAGATGCAGGAATCATTGCCTTTCTCTTTTTTATTTATTGACCACATCATTTTGCTATATTCAGACAAATGTCAAACACAATTTACTAAAATTATAGGATAAGGGATGTTAAGGTTCAGGAAAAAATAGATTATTAAATTCAGCCACCCTGCCTAACACAGCCTATTGCATAAACAGGGCTATTCTTCAACAGAAATTTGAACACAGTAGTGTTTCTGATCAGATACATATCCATAACACTTTTTCTAATCCTACATTGTTTATGTAGCCAGATATTTTTCAAGATTACCTCTGTCTGCTAATTATAATTCAGATCAATTGTGAATTAGTGAGTGTGTGAGCAGCAGGTATGTTATAATTTATTCAGATCCAGAACCAGTAAATGAAATCAGCTCCATCAAATAATAGAGTCAGCTAGAATAAATGCCTGATTGCATTTTATCTGTCAAAACACACATTAACATCACCAGTGCCAGAATTATTATCAGAAGCCACAGCAGCATTTGTCTGCTTTCAAAAGGGATTTTATTCTTAGATAGTCTCACTAAGATTAGGGAAGATTAGAATTTTTTTCCACACTGCAGCCTTCAGCTGCTCATTTTTCATGCATAAACCAGCTGGAAACAAAACCAGTTTAAGAATTCCCTTTCCAAATTTCAATATCTTTCCCAACTTTGGCTACAGTGTTAGCCAGACCTTTTATCTGGATTACAGTTCACATGGCCTCAATTTGGTACCTTTCTCTGCTTCTTTTCCCCTCTCAACCATGCCAGGAAAGCAAACAATTGCTTCCCTTTCTGTGTACAAAACTTTTGATTCTATATAGAGTGGTACCTTTGTACTCATTGTTAATTGGTTCTGGGAGACACATGAGTATCAAAAACAATGAGTACCAAATACCATAATATTCCTTATGTGATTTATAAGGCAGCCAATACTAACAAGTTTTAGCTTGTGCATGGAATACCAAACAAATGATAAGTACCGGGACAAAATGTTCACATCAAAATGTGTTGAGTACCAAATTCAATAAGTTTCAAAGCAGTTGAAAGCAGTACCAAGGTATCACTGTATCATAGAAACTTTGGCTATATATATAAATAAACATAAAATATTTCTAGTTGTAACGTATCCAGATTTGCTTTGGAAGTCAGGTAACCATAAATATATTTTAGCTTCAGTGCATCTTAACAAGAATATAGGGTGACATAACCAAAACAATTATTTACGGATGGACTTCCTTTGTTTTATTTATAGTGAATAACATTTGTTATGTTTCTCCTCCTTATTTATAGAACATGGTTTTCCATGACCCCAAATGCATAGTTTTAATCAAGCTCTTAATTTCTGCTAGAGTGATTAAATTGAAGCAATATATATTAATTAATTGAGGACGATGTTGAATAACATCATTTATGAACATTAACTTTTTCCATGCAATAAAAGAGAAACCAGGTCATGTTAATTAAACCTGTGAATGTGTATGAATTGCAAATACCTATTTTGTACTCACATTTATACCAACAGCACCATCACACCAGCCTAAAACAGAGAATAAGAAGTCCCTCCATTTTCTAAATCTTTTCAGGGTTTTATTTTTCCACATATTTTTAACATCCACATGAAAATGCTAACATAAATCCATCAGAGATATACATTGCTACATGGACAGAGCATATTAGTAATATTAAAGGATGAGATACTGATAAATGCTATGTCTTTTCCACTATTACTCCACTGTAAGCAAAGAATTGCAAATCAAAATGGAAAAATAATAAAAAAATAACTTTTAACTAAAAGTTCATGTTTCTCTACTTTTCTACTTAGACCACTCAACCTATAAAAAGATCTTTATAATTCTTTTCCACTCTACCATTGTAAGTAGTACATTGAATGCCACAGGCATCTTACCATTTTCTGAAACTGAAAACTGACATTACAAATAAGGATCTGTTTCAATGTCACTGCTGATAAAATGACATTCTCTTGTATAGCTTTCTTAGTAAATGCCAAGGGACTAATTGTAGCAGAGTAGTTTTGTACCATATCTTAGGAATCACTTCATAATTCTCGGATAGAAACTGAAACTCATCTTGTTAGATAAGCCTTCCAGACAGAATGAATAGACCCAATTAACATAATATCATTGGCAATTCCTTTTTATGCATTAAAGTATTTTCAAAAGAAAATGAAACATATCTAAAACAGGGATGGGAAGACTTATGGACCCCAGGATAATTTTGGGCGGCCTTTGGACTATCTTCAAGGCTTCTGCAAGCAAACAATTCAGATCTCAACTTCTGTGAGGAGAGAAGATATAATTCATTTTATTTTTATATATTTATGTTTTGGATTTATTAATCAATCCCAATTTATGAAGAAACTGGATGGCTTATAATATATCCAATGCATCTGTTAAAACAAAACAATTTTTTAAAAAAGAATAGGGTTATGATCACCATGACATTTTTTTAAACCTAATTATTGATCTGACTGATGCTAATATTGTATATTGATATTGATATACAATATTGACAGGACTGGTGCTGCTTTGGGGCAAGGAAAAATAAAAGGAAATGCAGAATTAATTTCCTCTTCTTTAGCTTTTACCCCTGAAGAGATAACTTTTTAGAAATTGTAATGATATGCGAGAATGACTTTGAGGGACAAGGGCAAAAGTTAGTCCAGTAAACCAGTCAGAAAACATAACAAGATGAACTGATTCTTATTTATTATAAGGCTACATTAACAGAGTCTTTCAAGCTTGAAAGTATAAACTTGTGGCTGGCATTTTTAAGTCTTTGACCAATAAAGATGGGTTCTTCCTAAGGTTCCTTTCTGACTATGAAATCAGTGGGAACTTCTAATTCTCTTATTTGATTATTTCCTAGGTAGCATCTCTTTCTCCTGTTCCTCAAGATCATTCTTACATACAATTACAGAAATGGAGGTGTCAGGGTTCCACACAACATCAGCAACGCAATCAGAACTTCAAAAAGACAAAGTCCAAGGAATAAGATTTTATTGAAGACATTATTCTAGTACAGTCTGGAGAAATCCCAAACCCCGAGGTGTCAGGCCAGGCCGGCTAGCTGAAAAAGATCAGTTTTTAACGCATGTCGGTAAGCTTGTAGGTCAGTAATGGTCTGAATCTCATGAGGGAGTTCATTCCATAAGGAGGGTGCTGCCACAGAGAAGGCCCGAACTCTCGGGGTTGTCAGGTGACATTGACCCGACGGTGGTACCCCACGGAGGCCTACCCTGTGGGAGCGCACCGGTCAGTTGGAGGCTGATGGTGGCAACAGGCGGTCCCGTAAGTACCCAGGTCCCAACCCATGGAGCGCTTTGAAGGTGAGTACCAAAACCTTGAATCGCACCCGGAAGGCCACAGGGAGCCAATGCAGCTTGTG
>JAEANM010029093.1:0-10246 GCA_017656035.1 Myanophis thanlyinensis | reverse complement strand
TATTTTATTTATTTTATTGTTAATGATGTGGAATTTTCTAACATTGTTCCAGATGATTGTGTAACTAGGAAAGAGGAGTTAACGAAGCAAAGCAAGGGCCTGGAACAGATGCTGAATTTTGCTACAAAACTGGCAATTTCCACTAATGTCTTCAGGAGAAGAGCATGAATTGTTGGCCATCTGCCTCCTTCTCTGGGTCACAACAAGCCTGCCTTGTAGTAGAGTCGCTATAAATTGCTTGCAGGCATTATCCTAAAAGACTAGAAATGAGGAGTTAAAGATTGTTGCATGCATATGGCCTCAGAGATCAAAATCAGAATCGTCTTCTAAAACCTAGAAATTGTAAATTCTTTGGTCTCTGGGTGCCCGACATATTGGATTCATGGCATTTGAACTATTACATACTAATACGTTTTCCTTTTTTATTACTAATGCCAGTTTCTCATGGCAGGTGTTGAAAGTTTGAAAATGAAGCCAGAAATACTAGAAACGATTTCTATGAAAACTTTTGTTTCTATTTCCAAAATTGGAAAATTTGTTAAATGTACGTCTAAAATAATTGGACTAGAACATATCCTTTTTTAATTGTAGCCATTCTTGATTAATGTTAATTAGGAAGCGAAGGGAAATATCACACTGGAGATGATTGATTGGCTAATAGAAGTTCCTATCCCCTCCATACATTCTGCTCCCTTCCTCTCCATCTTTAGTTATAACTTGTATTTTATTGCAATTTTAATGTTAGTTTATAGCCATAGCACTTAGACTTATATATCACTTCACAGTGCTCTACAGCGCTCTCTAAGTGGTTTACAGAGTCAGCATATTGTCCCCAACAATCTAAGTCCTCATTTTATCGACCTTGTAGGATGGAAATCTGAGTCAATCTTGAGGTGGTCGGAATCGAACTGCTGACAGCTGGCAGAATCAACCTGTAAGACTGCATTCTAACCATTGCACCACCATGGTTCTCTGTATATGTGTGTGTGTGTGACTGTGTATACACACACAGAGAGACATACATTTATATAGATATGCATAAGTCATATATATATGGTTTATGGTTTCATTTTAATGTTGTAAGCTTCTCAGAATCACCATGTAGTAAGATGGGAGGAAAAAGATTAATAAATAAATAAAAATAAGAATAAGTGCACTTGCATGTGAAGGCAGCTATTTTAAAACAGTCACATGAATATTACCAAGGATTAAATTTAAAACCCTTTAAAATATTTGGTTTCAGCTAGCCTGTTTGGAGATGACCTCTTTTAAGTGTTTTGTGCAGCCTTACTAATTACTAGTATAATTTCCTCATAAGGATGTGTAAGGCTGAAAACGTAGCATATGTGATGAATGCAACTTGCTCCAACTGCTGTCAAAACAACAGCACACACATTTCTAATTTTCAAAGTTTCTCCATCATCACTTTGCTGGGAGGAAAGAGAGCATAAATTTTGTTGATTTAACATTCTTGGCTCTTATGAATGTAATAAAAAACTGAAGAGAGGGAATGCTTATTCCCACAATTTATGGTTGCTTTATATGTACTATAGGTGTAACTTGTACTTGGTTCTATGGATGAGCAAGAATATATTCAAAAAGTCACAGTACTTTAAATCTATATTTTCATCCAGTTGAGATTGATGGTGTGTTAATGAGGTCATTCAAGTTATTTCATTCCAGTTGCTACTCTAGTCATAATCCACCCTCAGAAGAAGAAAATCCAAATGCTTCACAAAATAGCCTTTTATTTCACTACCTAGATGGAAATTTTGGGTTATAGATCATATTCTGTGGAAAGAGGTCCAATGAGAAACAGCTAGAGAATAGTTAAAAAGACTTTACTTGAAAATTGATTGAAATAAGTGGGGTTGGTATTAAATCATATTTCATTTTACCTAGCTACCAATGTGAACATGCTAAGACCTCTCATCTACAGTTCTGGATACAATGAGAATTAGCATCATGACTTTGGGAAAGAAAAATATGGAAGTGCCTTTAAGCAAGTTAAAATCTAATTGTCCATACAGGTATGTTTGTGTTGTCCTGTCAAGCAAGGGAGCACCAAGTCAAATAATAAATACCATCTAGTTCAGAGGTTTCCAACCTTGACAACTTTAAGACTTGTGGACTTCAACTTCCAGAATTTCACAGCCATCATGGGAATTAAAGTCCACAAGTCTTAAAGTTGCCAAGGTTGGACACCCTCGATCTAGTTCAGAGGTGTCAAACTGGTGGCCTGTGGGCCGGATGCATCATGCGCAGGTCACACCCAGCTCTGAAAAGACAAAAAACATGATAAATTGTGTGGTGTCATGTGACATGATCAAGTTTGACTCCCATGATCTAGTTGAAGAGGTGTTTGCAGTCATTGCAACTAAACTAAACCAGCAACTGCAGTGGTCTGTGAATGGTTACTGGAAACCCTCATCCACATAAGATATTCCTTAAGATATGATGGTCATGTGTATTGGTCATGTTTTATGTGTTAATGGAGAATGCTGGCCCTGTGCTACATCCAAGGTCCCAGTAGAATTGGGGGCAAGAAGAAGAAATAGTCCCAAATTTCCTTATAACATTATCCTAGGAACAGGCTTGGCATAGATAGTCCTTCGGGAGGGAGGCGGTATACAAATGTAATAAATAAATAAATAAATAAATTATTTGCCTGTTCTAGGAAAAGAGTTTGCGCTGCTCCTCTACCTCACGAAGTGCTGTCCCGGCGAATGTATGAACCGGGCCTAAGAGTGCAAGTAAGGTATCTAAGTTGCAATTGACCTTTACAGGAAACTTTCACCATTTCATACATTCATTTTTTAAACTGAAAGATGCATTCCTGTCAGCTCCTCTCACCAATAAATGCTCCGAGGTAATTTCATATTCCAAATTCTTTATCCTTTATTATGGAAAGGTTTTTACTGATTGAGGACATCGGTAAAAACTTTTCCATAACAGAGGATAAATTGCTGCATTCTTTATATAAAATGAATTGATACATTTTTTTTTCATATCCTCCATTTTCTGTTCTGATTATAAGCAGGATAAACTATATCCTCAGAAATCTGAGGCTAGCAAGCTCTCAATTTCATTCCCTGCCATCAAAGGATATCATTGGTTTCTTCTGCCCCAGGATGTTAAAAATCACAAGATATGAAATCTGGGGCTTTTCCAGAACTATTAAAAATAATCCAGCCATGCTTCTGAGAATGACACAGTATGGCAAGTCAATCAGAACAGTTTATTATCATTTAACCTACTTGTGAACATATGTAAAGAATCGATGATTTTCACCTTATTTTGTAGTGAGTTTTCATGTGTTCCTTTAGTTGGGAAGCAGTTTCAACCTCTTTCTTACAGGTTTTACAGATATGGGTTTTGCTTCCAGACAGTTCTTGGCGATGTTCTTCCATATGAAGGGCCAACTGGCTCTGCAAAGTGAACTCGTCTCCGCATTCCGAACAGATGAGATTCTGTAAAGATGTCAACTTGATTACTTTCTGGAAATGTATAAGTATATTTTATGATATGCAAGAAAGTGAACAGTTTTTTTAAAAAAATTAAAAAACCCAGTGGACCTATAGGTAGTTCTCAACTTACAACCAGTCGCTTAATGACCATTCAAAATTATGAAGAACTCTAAAAATGGTACTTACAACCTGTACTCAAAGTTATGAGTGCTGCACCACTCCCAGTCACATGATTGTATTTTGGAATTATTATTTTTACCATTTTCTGGCAAAAAACACCTATTGGATAAAATGGGTTTGCATTTATAACCATGTGGCTTGTTTAACAAACACAGTTATTTGCTTATCTATCATAAAAATGGCCATAAAATTGAGTTTACTCACAAGTTTTGACCATAACAACTTACGATCGAAATTCCAGTCCCACTTGTGGTTGTAACTTGAGGACTATGTGTAAATGGATTTATCAAATCTTTTCTTAACCCTTCATCAATATCAAACTAAAGGCCAAGTAAATGCAGGACTTTGTTATCAGATGTTACAAAACAAATCTGTAAAATCTTCTCAAAACCACAATATATACAGCATTGATATATTTATAACATCCAGTGAAATCACATGATTTATCCAATTGTACTATGCTCATGGATATACTTTTCAAACTAACTTAAAATATTCAGATAAGTATGAAATTGATATCTAAATGAAAAATCAGAAACTGATTTTGCACTTGAATTCATGACATTTTGCAGTTTAGATATATATAAAATGATATGTAGCTTGAGAAATAAAAATTTTCAATATGAAATAATACCATTGTTAATATTAGGTTCTTATTGAAGTTAGAAAATATATTCTATTTTTTCTTACGTTATTAAGAAGCAATCTAAAGACTATGTCAAAATAGATACGTACACTTCAAATGTTCATATTATACAAATATTTAAAAATAAATATAATTACCTCTTCCTTTTCATGAAGCATAATATGAGCTTTAAGACTAGCCACTCTGGAGAATTTTTTGTTGCAAACAGGACACATAGGATCTTCCCCATTGTGAGTACATTTGTGCAATGTAAGATTGAACTCAACATTAAATGACATTGGACACTGGTCACACTGATGAGGCTGTTTATAAAAAATAAAAATGAAATGTAAATTTAATGGGCTTATGCAGGAATGAATACAAAGTAATTATTCTAAACTCTTTTGGAAATTATGTCATCCTTGACAGTACAGTGTGTATATGTCTTTATATACAAACATTTATAAACCATCTGCTTAAAGTCTACATGAAATAATCCCTATTATCAAACTATTTTTATAGTGGCACTGAACTTTAAATATTTCCTCTTAAAATATTCTCTTTCTATAATCTCAGATTTCTAATTTCCAGTATACATTTTTGCAACAAATATATTGTTTTATTATCTTTATAAATTGTCTATAAATAGGGAAAAATTCTAAACAAAGTTTAGGCATTTATGACATTATCTTTTAGCTCACAAAAACAGTCAAAGGTTAGTACAAAAGCTAAGAGCTTGTTGTTGCTAAAACTGGAATAAAATATTCTTATAAACTGAGTGTTTTTTTCGGTTTTTCTCAAGTACATATAAGGGAAAGGAAAAAGAAAATCCCATAAACCATTTTTTCTTTTTGCAAAATTAAGAATCTTGAAATGTGATTCATGAAGAGATTGAAAAAAATATGCACTTCTTTCTATATAAATTTTCTCATTGTTTTTTTTCCAAATTAAGTGAGATACATACCTTGTCATTTTGCTCATGATCCCTCATGTGGCGCCAAAACAGTGTGTCTTTTGAAAAAGACCAAAAGAATCACACTTACAGAAGTCTGAAATTTTCCAGAGATAATTATTATTCTGCATTCAGTGCTAGAACACCATCTACAAACAAAGACAAAGTATTTTAATGGAATTATACTTTTCATTAACTAATTCCACCTAGCAAAATTTATCCATGTCCATTTAGATGGTTCTACTCTCATTTTTTAAAATATATATATGTGGCTGAAATGGTCTAACTCTAAACTAATTCATCTTTATTTTTTTGTTAGATTTCTATTCTACCTTCATTCTGTATTTTACCATAACAACCCTGTCATCTGAGAAGTAGAAGCTGTCTCAAAGTCAATCAGTGAGCTTCTCTGAGCGAGTGAGGACTTGAACTTAGATCTTCCAACACTTTAAACACCATATCAGCAACTGTTAAAAAGATCAAGAAATTTTTTAATTTATTCCATTTTAAACGCCAAGTTTAAAAAATCAGGGAAACTAATGATAAAATAATTACAATAACTTCTTATAGTCAGGTCAATAAGTGTTGCAATGAAATATCCTTCATGAAAAAATCTAAAGTTTTAAAGGCCAAAAACAAAAATTAAGAACTCCCATTTTTTAAAAAAAAATTTAAGATGAAAATTAACAATTCAGAGGGGACTGGCATATTTTATCTTATTGAATGAAATATACTTCAAAAGACCATTTTTATTTAGTCATTATCTAAGTATGAGATTGGATATTGCCTGAATATATCATTAGAATTATAATTATGGATTTGAGGTATATTATTTAATATATAGTATTAAAAAGCTTATTTTTCTCTCACACCATACACATTTCTCTTTCTCTGTGGATTGTATAGTTTGATCATATAATAAATTCATGTCTTTCCACTATTTTCATATTGTCAAATTTTATAATTTAATCACTGCACTAAAAAGCTAAAACTTTCAGTCTGAATGTTTGTTATTATGATCTATTTAAATGAAATCCAATGCTTCATTAGGCAAAGGTTTACAAAAATTATGTTACATATGGTATCAAGATTCAGTCAACAGATAACGATGACCTAGTTCTACTATCAATATTATTATTCAAATGATAAATATTCACACAAAATAATCCCAAATTTTGAATTCCAAATCCAACACTTATGTAATAGGCATAGAGGCTCCTTCACTCCTACAATGATACTTAGTGGGTTCATTTGCAAACTAAACAATGATTTGTTTAGCCACAATTTCCCGACTAAATCATAAGTCGAGGTAGTCCTCCACTTTTGACAATTGAACCCCAAATTTTTGTTGCTAAGCAAAATATTTCTTATGTGACTTTGCCCCATTTTACAACCTATTTTGCCACAGCTATTATGTGAAGGCAGTTATTAAATTAGTAGCATGGTTGTTAAGTGAATCTGATTTTCCCATTGAGTTTCCTTCTTAGAAGGTTGCAAAAGATGATCACAGGGACACTGCAGCTATCATAAATATGAACAAGTTGCCAAGCATCTGAATTTTGATCAGGTGACTATTGGAATGCTGTAATGGTTGTAAGTGTGAAAAAAGTCATAAGTCACTTTTTTCAGTGCGGTGTAACTAAATGAAGTAACTAAATGAACTGTTGTAAACTGAGGACTACAACACGTTTAGTTTCCAAAATACAATTGCGGGATTAAAAATTTTCGGGACAGGGATTTACTATGAAGCAAAGTATTAAGGTTTTTAATTTTTTCAGACTGGATTTGCTAAGTACTGATACAATTTTCCTACTTGTCACAGTATTGACAATGAGATGTTGTAAGGAAGTTTTTTGTCACCATCTTTGATCACATTTGATTTGAATCAGAGCTGAGTAAATACAAAAATAAAAAATAAACCTTTTCCCTATTAAACTTATAGCAACATGATTCACTCGTGCTAGATTATTATGCCCACTGGGTATACATTTTTATCAATTGTGATAAAATATCACTCTTAAACCACATTTAAGGAAATAATTGGAAAATTGGTAAAATATATGCAGAAATCAGGGTTAAGTTAGAACTATTCTAACTTAGAATCCTTCAATTAGGATTCATGTAATTTGAACTGGAACTAGCATCAGCTCCAGTGTGTTGGTCTGTTAGATGTGTCATATACTTGCTATCTGAATGTGGTCCTGTATAATGAGCATACAGCAGAAAATATATCCCACTTCTATAATGCATCCAGCATGTGGCTATCCAAAATTTACTCAATATGCCCATAATTCAGATGATCCACACCATTTTGCATTATGAAAATTGTTACATCAAGGGAAAGGCTGCTTATTACACATACTGTTTGCAGATACCTTCAATTGGAAATGGAGATAGATGGAAGACAGACCAATATACGAAGAAGTAGAAAACAAGAGTTTGAGCTATCACTGTGTGTCTCCGTGAGGCTCCAGGCTCCTATATATCTACAGATCTGTTCTTTTGAGATATCAACTGCAACATGGAGAAGCCATGGGGCAGCACAACGGAGTAGAAGATGAAAGAAGCTATTGCTGAGAGGGTAAAAGCCATACCTAAGTTCTGACCAGATCGCAACTATCCAATTTTGCATTTCTCTCAAGTTCTGTTTGGAAAGAGTTCAAGGAACAGATGTTCAGACTGAGTTTAGGGCAGAGAGAAATACAGTTCCCCCAGCAACTGATTTCAAACTATTTAAAGAAAATGGGGGGGTGGGGGGGGAACAGACTGATGATGCCCAGGAAATAAAGAAGTCTTCCCTACTTATTTCTTTGGGGGTGGAGAGAGCAAAGTTGGAGAATTTAGCAAAACAAATTATTAATTAGTTTCAGATTCCTTGAAGTTTACAAGCAAGGAGGAGGTTGTGGATTCTAACTTCTGAGGGTCGGATCAAATTCGGGCCATAGTCTATAATCACGATGGATCAGATGTCAGCTAGAGAGCCGCTGATTTAAGCGACGAGCAGAGTGTCCTGCCTGCGATAAATTTTAGGGGATGGGAGTTTGTCCTCTCCCACCCACCCAATTTGTCTTTCTGCTCTACAAACGGGCCAAAGCCAGGCCCAACCAGGAAGCTTCTCAGCAAAGGGGAAGGGGGTAGGGAAGGTTGATCCCCGTCCACTTTCTCCGTAGCCGAAGTCGGCTGTTTATTTCTTTGCCCCCTTCGCACTCAAAACAATTCTTCCCTTCTACCCGACCGGCCGCCGACCTAAGGCAGCTCTGCAAAGGTCTCTCTCTCTCTCTTCTAACTGCACTGCCCCAGTTACTGGCCGCAGACAACCAGGAGAAAGAAACGGGCAGCCCTCCGTCCCTCCTTCCTTCCTCGTCCCCCGCTCGAGCAAGGAAAGACAGAAACCGCCGCCCTCGCCCGTCACGTCGAGAAAGAAGCGGACGGGGACACCACCACCCCTTCCCCACCCCGCCCCGCCAACCTCCAAAAAGAGGAATCAAATACATTTCTACCTACCGCCGGAAGCGCAGCTGGCGGCGGAGGGAGGAAGAGGGACGGACGGTACCTACCGCCGGAAGCGCGGCTGGGAGGGTAGAAGAGGGAACGGACCCAGAGAGGAGGAAGGGGAGGGAGAGGAGGAGGCGGGGATGTTTCTCAGGGCGGAGAGCCCACGTGACTCGCGAACCGAGGAGGAAGAGGCAGGGTAATGAGTTGAAGAGGAGGGGCGGCGGTCAAAGCGCAAACTGACAAATCGGAAGGAAGGAGTCATCTTTGGCCCGGTGTTCTCCGAGAGAGGATGGCGGCTGCAGCCCCACCCTTCGACCGTGGGGAATTTTGGGAGTTGTAGTTCCCAAGTTTACCTGAAAGGCTGGTTCCGCCCAGCCTGACAATCAAAGTTTTTGACTGACGGGGGATGGTCCCTGGGTCTCTCACCAAGTGGCCCAGCTGACGAAACTTCCATCGTTCTTGTTTGATTTTGGACACGAAGACTAAAAAGACCCTTTGCCTTATAACAGAGTTTCTCAACCTTGGCGACTTTAAGATGGTTGGACTTCAATTCCCAGAATTCCCCAGTCAACCTGGCTGGGGAATTCTGGGAGTTGAAGTCCAACCATCTTAAAGTCGCCAAGGTTGAGAAACACTGCCTTATAAGGATACTGCTAAAACTCTATGCAGGTCAATGAATAAGCTGCCTCAATTCAGTAGAAAGTGTGAGATGTGAAGATTCAGCCCTTGGTTGTGACTTATTGAGATTTCCTGAGATCACGTGAAAAAGATTTTTTTTCCCCACATCCTTATCTCTGGGATAAAATTCTTTCATAGTTTATTTGTGTTGCAGATGTAATAAATGAATCATAGGGCTGCAAGGGACCTTGGAGGTCTTTTACTCCCACCCCCCAAGGAAGGAGTCCTCATATCCAGGACAAATGGTTGTTCAGTCTTCTTGAAAACTTCCAGTGAGGGAGCACCTGACTCCACTTAATTTTTTCATTAGTACAGCATTGTGTCAATACACTGCAAGTACTTCAAGGTGGGTAGGATCAAGCAACAGAAAGTTGATTTTCAAGGTGGCTTTAGAGTGGCTGTCCAAGTTTTAAGAATAGGATGACTAAAATGTTCCAAAATTGACCTTTATAGAACAGGTAATCCTTGATTTACAGGTGTTTGTTCAGCAACAGTTCAAAGTTACAACAACACTGAAAGAAATAACTTATGACCATTTTCACACTTATGACCCTAGTAGCATTCCCATGGTCTTGTGATCAAAATTCAAACAACACTTTGCAATTGTCTCAGGTTTATAATAGTTGCAGTGTCCCAGATCCCCTTTTGTGACCTTCCACAAGCAAAATCAGTGGGGAAGCCAGATTCACTTAACAACAGTTTGACTAATTTAACAACTGCAGTGATTCACTTAATAACTTGGGCAAGAAAGGCTGTAGAATGGGGTAAAACTCGGAGACAGCCTTGGTCGCATTGGTGGATGATCTCTGGAAGGCCCGGGATAGGGGTTGTTCCTCTATCCTGGTCCTA
>JAEANM010029090.1:0-10246 GCA_017656035.1 Myanophis thanlyinensis | reverse complement strand
GATCAGTAAATAAACGTAAAAGCAAAACTAAGAATTAGCCCTGACCTGTTAAAACTATGCTGATCAATGAAAGAAAGTATGAGGATAGAAAAGAAATAAGGTAACTATGCAAACAGAATGATGAGGTTTCTGTTTCATTTTGGAATCCTTTTACAATGTTGAGGACATTCTCATTTTCTTTAAAATCTCTAAATGGTACTTGAGTCAAGAGAAATATGCTAAGTAAAAGAAATGTTAAGGAAAAACCATTCACATAATAAAGCGAAACCCACCTGTTTGAAAAAGAAAGCATCAAAATAATGTCTTCACAGAAGGAAGCTCAATATGATGGAACTCAAAAGATAGCCATACAACTAAAAGATCAGACCTTTCTTTGTTATTCCCATGGTGCTGTCATTTTTAAACTGCCTTTTCTTAAGGGAAAAAGATTGGTCTAGTAGAGAAAGTCAAGTCATCCATCAGCCCAGTATGTGAAATAAAAAGGTACATGGTAATTGCTTGTACCAAATCTGTCATGAAGATATTTTTGAAAGTTTGACCTTTATCAGATACTTGCCTTATGCAGGCATCTTTCTATCAAGTTTCTACTTAATTTATAAGTGAGATGGAGAAAGGCACAGCTACTAGATTATGAATAGATCATTCTCCTCTCTCCAGTGTTAATAGGTATATTATTTCGGGATCAAAACAATCAGCGATTGGAATAGATTACTCATTAACACATCACCACAGGTATACTATGCTATACTATACAAAATGACACATTTTTCCAATAATGCTATGTTTCCTGTAGAAAGCCTAAGTTTATTTACTTATTTATTTAATTTAATTTATATACCGCCCACTCTCCCTAGGCACTCGGGGTGGTGTACAGCCAATAAAACACAAATCACAATTTAAAACCTAATTAAAATAATTAAATAATAGCTGTCTAATTAAAAACAATATTATTATAGTTTAGAAAATTTGAATTAAAATCAATTAAACCGACGATTAAGATATAACAATAAAATTTAGTATAAAATTAAATTCAGTTAAAACAAAATTAAATTTAAGTTAAAACCCCAGGGTATCAGGCCAGGCCGGCTTATTGAAATAAATGGGTCTTCAGGGCATGTCGGAAACACCGGAGATCCGTGATAATACGGATCTCCGGAGGGAGTTCAAACTACAAGACAAACTGTCCCATTGCAACTTGACACTGGCCCCCAAAACTCAGTACATTTTTTCAGATCAGTAGTGCAAACTAGATGGTCATTAAATATTTTCAAAAAGAATATTTCTCACTTTTCAGGGCTTTTTCTGTCAGGCACAAACAGGGTATGGTTAAATAAATCAAGTTGATAGCCACAATAAAGTGATCAAAGCTGCAGGTATTTTTTTTAAATGTGCAACACACCATCTTGACTTTTCTTTTTCTTTTTTATACACTGTGTGGACATCCATGTCCCTTTCATTTCAGTTGAGTTCTTGGGTTGGGAGATGCCTATTACACACTGCAACACAATAACTCTTTTGAGACCTAGGTTGCATGTTCTCATTTATCAAAGCTGAGGAACAATTGCTGTCAGTTTCCAAGGACTGTTTAACATGGTGTGGTTGAAAGCATAGTTGAATTAATACAGTAGTAAACAAATGATATTAGCTTTTTTAAATTTTCAAGCTTTAAAACTGCTCCCTTTTTTAAATGAAGAAATAATTACTGTATATTAGAAGGAACATATTAAAAGGAGGTGATCAGAACTAAGCTCTGCTGAATTCTGAACAGAACTGGTAATTGGATAGTAACATGTAGTACATTTTATAGATATATACATTTTAGAAACTTTTCCTGCCATCATATTCATCATGATTCATGATCAACAAATTAAAAAAGAGACATTTTAACTTCCTGCCATTTTGTAAAATACCCTGTATCCCAAGCAGCTTTTAACACCACCTTGAACTTCTACACACTATTTTGAGAACGTTCACTTCTAATAATAGCTTATAAAATACTGGTAAAAATACTAGTGAACAATGTGATACCTTACAGAATGGATGCATAGAAATTTTCTTTAGTCATCTGCAAGTATGAAAGAATGGGAGAAGAACTGATTTCGCCCAACACATATAAACAAACATACTTTGAGGTTGCCTGGCTCCTTGAAGATAGTGTAATGGAATGCCTATCAGACTTTGGGGACACAGCTAAGGCAATTAAAGTAGGAAATTGAGCTTTTAAAAAAGGAATTATAAATTTCAGGAAAAGGGAGGAAGCATCAGAAATAGATTCAAAGTAACTCCTCCATAATTACAGTATATTAGGTATAAGTTGTGCAGGAGAATTTGATAGCTTTGATGGCTTGCAAGATTCTACTACATTCACAATAAAGGTCTTTTCAAAAATCCAAGCAATTGTTTCCTGACCTTCCCAGTCTTGCAGGGCTTGACAACTAGAAGCATTGCTAACTAGCCTCAAAACATACAGGGATGTTTGAAGCATTGTATTGATTTAAACATGCACATAAAATATGTAGACAGTAGTCCTTGCCCTGTTTCTTGATTATTACTCAGATAATCTGAACTTCATGAAAGTGGGATAGACAAGGAAGTGACTTCTAGTTTCTCTTTTGTCTGTTTGTTGACAGTTAATAAACTTAGTCTAACTGGCTTAGACTCTTGCATATCATTTGCAGTTTATTAAAATCAAATAAAGGTTATGATATTCATTTAATTCAAATTTGTTATTTAGATTGTTTTATTATTTTGGACTACTGGCAATTTTCAAAAAAACATCTCTTCACACTTTCTTTTTTTCATTCTCTCAGAATAGATGTTTAGGCTAGAAAAAAATCACAAATGTTTTTTTGTTTAAAAATATATTATGCCTTCATGTAATTTTATACATGCTAAAATTTACGATAAAATATTATTCTAAAACAGATATACTATTTCTTGAAGTTTATGGATGAAGTTTAAAAGTATGCTATATAATGAATACAACTGAATTATTAATTTAGTAAAGTTAGATACAATTTAGGCAGACAGTGATTTCCATCTAATCTTGTCCATGAAAATAGAATTTTCATCCATGTAACAGTGGCATTTATCATACTAGCCTGTTATTTTTAGAACCAAAAATGCAATTTTAATGTGCTAATATAAAATAACACTTTATCATTATTTACTAGCAGACAGAGTATCTGAGATTCTAACATCATTTTGTATTGGCAAAGAAAAAAAGATTCTCCTTGCTTCATGGTTAAAAGATAGATTTTCTTCTAATCATAGTTATTTTAATGTCTGGAATAGAAGAATAGTGATATGACAAAACCTCTGTGCTGAATACATCCACAAACTTTATTATTTATCCTAAGAATATCCTGAAACACATGATACAATTAGGACAGCGATGCATATTTAGTTTTAGAACTACTTGGCATAGAGAATGATTACTTGTATATGAAAGTTCAAGAAATTAAATAGGTTATTCAATAACATCTATTCCAAAAGCAGACCTACAAATTACAGTACAGGACATACAATAATGTATGTAATCTGATTGCAACTGAAATTTTTCTTGTAATGATACTACAGAATATTTAAGGTATAGTAGTATATCTTTGCAATACTCTGATAGATACTACTATCTTTGGATATAGCAGATAGCCTGCATTGCAGACTTGTAAACTTATTTAATCTTTGGCTGACTTACCCAACCACTCTGTAGATGAGAGACAAGGGAGTTGTAGCCTTCTAAATGCTCATTAAATTAAAAACATCCCTCATCCTGGGTGACACTTTCTGGAAATGTTTGGAAGTATAATTCTTTTTCATCTGAAGAGTTATTATTTCTTTATTCCTGACTGAAACAGAAAGACAGCTTGTTTGACAGGTTATATGACACTTCCACATGGTTAAAATGCTTTCACACCACAATACTCAAAAGCAGCTTGAAAGTGTCTTCTTTTCTGCCAGTTCAAAAATGCTGAGAACAAAAAACACAAATCATGACTACACCACGAGTAGATTCTATAGCAAAAGAAACAAACCAGCCACAACCTTTCAATGCCATTCTGTGCTAAAGAGAAGGAAAATAAATTATTTTCCACTTTCTATCCCATCAAATCATATCCTTTCTGTTATGGTAATTTCTTTGACTGTTTCAAATAATGTCAGTGGTTTCCATGCAGAAGAATTGAAAAGCTGTCAAGCTTTTTTTTCTCTTGAAAAATATGCCAACATGGCTACAGGTCAGAACTGGAAAATGTGATGAAATGTTTCCATAAAAGAAGAAATGGTCCATCCACAAACACCACTCAGCTTCAGTATCTCAAAAAAATAAATTTACTTTTTAGCAGTCTGAAATGAATTGCCTCATCTTCAAAACAGAGACATTATTATGTGATACAAGAGTTGATCCTGGAATAATATAAATGGCAGATTTGAGTGGCCTATCAATTTATCATCGTTTATTAGAACTGCCTGTTCTATCAATATAGGATATAACTTTCCATATATATATTATTTCATTGTGTTATATCATTTTTAATATTATAATGTTATGATTGTCACAATCATTTTGGTTATTGGGAAGCTTAGAAGTACTATGAAAATTGCATCACAAGACAGCAATTAAAATGGAGGTCAACAGTGGTACCAGAAAGTATCTCTGAGGAGAGAATATATCTTCTCTCTTTGTGCACCACCAGATGTGCCATGAAAACTGCTGAAAGCTTTGGCACTGATCATTACAAAGCTGCTATAAAAATAACTTTTATTTGTAGTTGAATGTAAAGAAAATAATAAAGGAAATAAAATGAAATATAATCTTAATTTTGGTGCCACATATTCTTTTCCTTTTCTTGTTGTTTTACTCCTGGCACTTGATTCAAGTGCAGCCCTCAGATAAAAAAAAGCTGCATCCCAATTCAAATGGTAATGAGAAATTGGAGATGCAACATGTACCTCATGAAGTTTATAAAGATTAAGCAGATTTATCTGACCTGATTATTATTTCAATTTGATTGACAAAAGATTTTAATCCACATCATAAGCATAAAGTCCTTTAATATCTTTCTGTTACAATTATATAGGAGATAGAATCACAGAAGCAGCAGTAGCTTTTTAGTCATCAATCCTTTTATCGATTGAAGATTTACTCCTGTACATATGCAAGATATCCAATGCTCAATATATTCAGAACAATCTACCTGATTGTTTAATCTGCAAATTAGATTCAAGATGATAAAACAAGGTGCCACAGTGTCCTTTTTACTCATTGAACAGTTTATCTGATGTGAACAAGTTATTAAGGGCATCCCAACTTTCTTGGAAATAGGACTGTCAATTAGTTGAAATGTAAAGTTTGATAGAAGTTCTAAGTCAGGATTTTAATTGGATATTCCTCCAAAATCATTCTTCACTCTCTCCTAGACTGAGATAATGCTGGAAATGAATGTAGAATAATGTTTTACAGAGCAATACAATAATTACTGTCTTGGATACAGGTAATAAAAAAAATCCACAAATGAAGCCAGTATTAAAATAGCCCAATACAATGTCTTCTCTGAGAAATATCTTTACTCCCATCACTATTAGGAATGACTGCAGAAGGGCTTGTCAGTCATGGAGAAGTGGAAAAAGACTAGGGGAGTTTCCTGCTTGTTGTAGTATCAAGCTCCCCATTCTAACCCTTTATGAAATATGCTTTTATTAGAAAAACACAACACATATTTGGCCCAAATAGCAGGAATTAAATATTTAAAGGTTTGTTGATTTCAGCACAAGAATTCAATGGGAGTTGTCTATTGGTTAAGGCACTAGGCTAGAAACTGGGAGACCATGAATTCTAATCCTGCCTTAGCCATGAAAGGATCTGGATGACCTTGGGCCAGTCACTTTTTCTCAGCCCAACTCTTTTAACAAAGTTATTGTTATGAGGAAAATAGGAGGTAGAAGGAACATTAGATATGTTCACTGCCTTGACTTGTTTATATAAATAATAAAAGCAGGATTAAACAAATAAACAAATGAACAATTCTTATTATACTTGCCTGGAAGCAAAAGCCAATGGAGATTACTTCCGAATAGACATGCATAAAACAACTATAATGTACATCTCTTCCATTAAAACCAATATAATTTAAATGATTCTATACATTCATTTTGAAATGTCCTCTAGAGAGGCAAAGAATAATTTTAGCAAGGGCCATTCCATTTCTCCAGATTTTTACCTTTCCATTGGACAAACTCTACTCTAAATCACTCCATGTGTTACAGGTGATAAATAGGTTGCCATAGCTAATCACATGTATTTGACTTATGGTGTTTACCCACCAGTGTGATTATCAAAAAATAGACAATCCAGAGTGCTCATCATTTGAAAAGGGATCTTCCTTATAGTAGACATTTTGAGGACAAGCATTTAATAGCAGATTGAAATTACAATTAATACTAAGCACCTTTCAAGACAACTTGATCAGCCCAACTAGAAGCTTTATGCAGAAAGTGCTTGGGCATACCAAGTAGGATTCATTAATAAGTTATGTAACAAAATAGCTAGAGATGATATCTGATGTGGTATGGGAGGAGGGTTGCTATTTGGCAAATCTGTGTGCCAAGGACACCTCTTAGTGCGCTGGTCCATCTTTACTTCTTTCAAACCTAGATCTAGTATTTTGCTGCAGTTCCATTTATCTAAATGCTAACATGCATTTAAGATTCAATTAAACTCTATGTTCAGTTATATTATTAAACACAGTTTTCAAAGCTTGAATCAATCCTTTCCATTCAGGCTTTTGATTCAGTATTAATATTAATTGATCTGCCACTGATTCCCGGAACTTCGAGCATAAATGATGAATTTTTTATCTTATCCCATGTCATTAATCTACCTTCCTTTTTGCAATAACCAGCTTAAAGTGTAATCAGGAGACTGAAACCAGCACGTGAAATTTAATGCACTGGCCCCCTTGACTGAAGCTCTGGATTTAATTCTTCTCTTTTATAGTTATAGTGGATTTTTTTCCTCCAAGGACCAAATAATATATTATGAATAAAAATTAACACATTGTCCCTATTGTTTATAAAGAAGTAAACATTAGTAGATTGAGAAATGTAGAATATACAACACATAAATCCTTATGGTAAAGTGTTTAATTACAAAGGGACTGAGATTTGACAGTTTGAAAAAGGAAACTCTGTAATAAAAAAACCCCTCAAGTCATTCCTCTATTTAATAAAACAGTTCTTTGGACTAGAAATATTTGAAGGTAAATGTAAAGATACTTGAAAATACTTGGATCAGTTAAGCTGCTGTTAATGTAGTTTAGTATTACTACACTATAAAGATTGCCATTGTTATTTTAAATGCCAGACACTAAACCAGAATCTTTTGTATTCAAGTAGAACTGTGTGTATTAGTTTAGTTGGGTGCATTGCTTTAAGAAAGCAAGTAATTTTATCTTGAGGCATCGGCTTGCATTTCTTGAAATTTCTAACTGAATCAAGACAACCTATGTCCCACTGACTCATCTTTTCAGAGATATTTCCTTACCTCAATGTCTTCAACAATGACAAACTTCTAATGTACTGCCTTCACTGAAAAAACTGGGATGCATTCAGAGATGTATCTGCCTTGAAAGACTATAGTATAATCAAACATCAGCACAGGAAATGTTTTGTGACATTTTATATTATGTCATAAACTGTTCATCCCATTTTGACCTATATAGCACAGTTAAACATCAACCCAGGGAATATTTTATGACATTTTTGAATTACAGTATGTTATAAACTATTTTAGGATAATTTTTATGAAATGTTTTATACAATTCGTCAAATTTCAGTTCCACAGCAGTCATGGGTGCCAAATTTTGGACATATTCTTTAAATTAATCCATCCAATATACTTGGTACAAAAGTTTTGCCCTATGGGATGTCATTTCACCCACCTAAGGTTACAGGAATCAGAGTTCTAATATGTACAGATACCAAGTTGGGACTGATTTAACTTATTCAGATATTGTACTGTTTTATTGTAAACCATGCAGAGAGCTTCAGCTGTTGTGTGATTTAATTATGTTTAATAAATAAAAAATATAAATAAAATATATCCTACCAATCTGTTACCAACCACATCAAAGTGAAGCAGTAAAGCATTATGTTAATTCTATCAGTCATTTTGAAACAGGGCAACTATTTTACTGTTATATGTAGAATTGAGGTGACACTTTCACTTTCCTTTGAAGCAGTGGTTCATTTGAAGCTTCAGCAAAGCAAAACAGCCCTTCACATCCCTAAGGTGGATTATGTGTTCCACCACTATGTGACAGCTCTTCCCCTTGTATGCAATGTAATAAATATTCACTTTAATTTAGAATAAATGTTCCTAAAATATGAGTGGCCAATCTCCATCTTCCAAACTGTCAATATATCTCTGTCTGTCTGTCTGTCTGTCTGTCTGTCCATCGATTGATCGATCGATTGACCGATCGATTTAGATGAGGGAATAGAAGGGAACTCATCAAATTTGTTTTGGTTAAACAATTTGTAATCAGAACTCTACTGCAAATAAAAGAAAATGTATAAAATATAGTAGAAAGCATCCTGATGGGCAACATCACCACGTTGTTCAGGAACAGCACCATACAGAACAGGCAAGCTCTACAGAGGGTAGTGTGCATTGCAGAGCACATCATTCATTCTAAACTCTCTGAAGTGCACTCCATCTACAACAGATTATGCCAAACTACAGCCAGGAAAATAATGAAGGACCCCAGCCATCCCAAGAACAGACTGTTCACCATGCTGCAGTCAGGAAAATGCCTCCGCTTCCTGAAAGCCAACACAGAGAGACTAAGGACGAGCTACTTCCCGCAGGCAATATGGACCCTAAACCAAACCACAACAAACCCAGGACTATAAAGTATTCCTAATCTACCTCTCTCAACCATTCCCTAATTTATTCTCCCTCCCTGTCTATACTATTCTCTTGCCCTACTACCTATGGTTGCGAGTGGTCGCATACACATTTCACTGCATTTCGTACTATGTATGTCTGTGCATGTGATGAATAAAATTTGATTTGATTTGATGTATTAGTATATTCTACAGGTAGTCAACAGTTTATTTAGTGACAGTTCAAAGTTACAACAGCATTGAAAAAAAGTAACTTGTGACCTTTTTTCACACTTACAACCGTTGCAGCATCCCCATGGTCAAGGGATCAAAATTCAGATGCCTGGCAACTGACTCATATTTATGACAGTTGCAGTGTCCTGGAATCATATGATCCCCTTTGCAAACTTCTCATAGCCAAAGTCAATGGGGGAAGCAGATTTATTTAACAACTGTGTTACTAACTGCAATGATTCATTTAACAACTGTGACAATAAAGGTCATAAAATGGGGCAAAATTCACTTATCAAATGTCTCGCTTAGCAATAGAAATGTTGGGCTTCATTGTGGTCATAGGTTGAAGACTACCTGTATTTACTTCCCTACATTCCTCTCACATGCTCATGCTTATAATTAGTTTGTCAAAAATAATAGGAAGGAAGGAAACATTCTTAACATCAGTGACATTTATTTTGCAAGATTTTTCTATTATTTGTACCCCAATGACAAATTAAGTAAGTACATAAAATTTAGCTACTTAAATTGAAACTTTAATAACATTTCATCAATGCAGAACAACAATCTCTAAGCATGATGAATGAAAACAAATATACATTAAGTTTGAATGCTGTGCACCATAGCAGAATATCTTCTGGAATAGGAATGGATTTAAAACTGTGAGCAGAATGAATGTGGATTTGTTCAATTTCCATTTTAATGTGAACTTAACAATTTCCCCTTTGATTTAATCAGATAAATTATACACCCATATAAGTACTTTCCAGAATTAATATCTTTGGAGGGCACGGGACAGGGGTTGCTCCTCTGTCCTGGTCCTATTAGATCTCTCAGCAGCTTTCAATACCGTCGACCACGGTATCCTGTTGTGGCGGCTGGAGGGGTTAGGAGTTGGAGGCACCGTGTTACGGTGGTTCTCCCTCTTCCTCTCTGGCTGCTTGCAATTTGTGTTGGCAGGGGGGCAGAGATCGACCCTGAAGCCCCTAATATGTGGGGTGCCTCAGGGGTCGGTTCTCTCGCCCCTCCTGTTCAACATCTATATGAAGCCACTGGGGGAGATCATCCGTGGCTTCGGGGTGAGTTTTCATCAATATGCAGACGACACACAGCTGTATATTTCCACCCC
>JAEANM010029089.1:0-10246 GCA_017656035.1 Myanophis thanlyinensis | reverse complement strand
CAGGACAATACCAACTCCAAAATTCAAGAGGGGATTCAACATAAGTTCTTAAAGGGACATTTCCAACCATATCTCCTGACTGTAAACCATGAAAATGTGTTTGGATAGTTAACTATTATTACAACCTTGTAGCCTAAGTTTTTCATTTTGAAGTTTGAATTTCTCCCCTCTCATCCCCCATTTTGTTTGGAACATTCCAGCCAAGACATTTGCAAATGTTGTAATTGCCATAAATAGCTTCAAATTCTAATGAGGGCTTTTAATTACAAAAAAAGAACAAAGATAGCTAGAGTTTTCTGGAAGTCCATCTCTGTCTATCTAGTATGCCATGCAACCCAATGACTCTGGGCAGCTTGCAGAAAGAAATTATAATGAAATCAATACAACATAAAAGATAAAGATAAAACATTGCAGGTGCAATGAGGGAGGTTTCTCACTTTCCCTCACCAAAAGTCTAGCTGAAGATGCAGATCTTCATGACTTTTCTCAACAACAACAACAAAGTCAGGGCCATCAGGATCATAGGGGAACCTCATTCTGGAGGGCTGCTACAGAGAAGGTGTAATTCCTGGATCCCAGTAAATTACACTGTCTAATCATAGAAACCTGCAGCATGCCAATGCCCTGTAAGATTGAATCAGCTAGGCAGATACTATGGGAGACAGCATGACTTCGCAGTGACTTTATGAAAAGAAATTCCCTTGGAAGGATCATGTGGTTATGAATGTGTCCTTGCCTAAAACAAACTTCCAATTCATATACAAGTTGAGTTTCTGCGGAAGCTTTATGTTGTCAGCCTAATGCTGGCAGATACAAACTTAGTCAGGTAACAAGTATTGACTCAATCAGTGCTTAAGTCCCCATAAACTTCAAAATACACCATTTGTTTGCTTTGTAAGGACTAAATAAATAAATAAATAAAAGCACCATGGTAGAATACACATTTCCTTTTGATAAAAGCAAAGACTTCCAGGTTGCTAATCATCTGTAGTTCTTTTTTTTTAATTTTCAGAGTGTATTGAAAATTACTGATCTGATTAATCTGGGGATCTCCTTAATTGATATGACTTGTTCAAATTTTGATATAAACTGTCTTGCTAAATGCAGAGGAATGTGAAAATAATTTAGGGGTTTCACCAGCACTAGCAATTAGCATGTAAGTTTTAACTTGTTAAAAATTGTGGTTCCTATTTTGTTCTGTTTCTATTTAGTATTTTATACAGTAGATTGTAAGAATTCTTTTATATCTTGGGTGTAAGTCAGAAATCTGGGATGCTCATACTTTGAGGAACTGTTTCCTTAATTTGTGTTGATTATGGAATTCCCATAATACTCAGAGAGTATAGCTCAAGGGAAGCTGATGACTAACATATATGAAAGAGTAGGGTGCGGAAGTCTGCTTTTAAAAATAGTCCTGCAGCTTAATTTTGATTGGGTTGGGAGAGGCAGGGACATGCTATGACACAAAGTACCAAGTAAGGTATTTTGTAGTTCCCTAACATATATTCACTAGTGGGAACATGTTACATAAAAACAAAGACTGAGGAAGCACTGGTCTCTTCCATAATTTGGGAAATTACTTTGTCAAGTGGAGATAAAGAATTGAATGCAATTTGATTGGCTAAGACCTTTTGTGAAGGGAAAATATAATGAAAGGCAGTCAAAGCAATTAAGATAGTAGACTACCAGGACCTCCAAGAACAAAGAAATTGCACAAAAGCAGAAGAAGAAGAACTTCAAAAGAAAAGAAATGGAAACACAAAGAGGAGCAAACCAAATGAGACAAAATGACCTGAGTAACCAGCTGTAAACTGCTTTAACATTGCCCCAATGAGAAGCGAGGTTAAACTGTTGTAAATAAAGTTGGGTCAGAGTTAAAGATACAACAGGCATTTTCCTGTAAATAAACTATTTTGCACCATGCATTCTTCTGAAAGGATAATAGCTTAGAAGAGAATGATTTGGCTTTGGGGAGGAGCTTGATAGCAAGGAGGAAATTTTGGCTTGTGTTTTAAATAAAAATTGGTATCTTTCTGAACAGTCCAGATCTTTCAATTCTGTGCATAAGCAAGCCTGCACAGATGTAACCTTTTACTAACTTGTTTAAAACTCTACCTCAAATTATGTAGTCTTGACTCCAGCATTCACTAGGAATAACTTCCAGCATTGTTGCTCGGTCATTTGATTGCTTCCGATTCTTCATAACGCAGGATACAATTTTCCACCAAGACTGACTGACTATTAGCAGTTGCTGTCTTGAGTTCCTATAAGCTCATGCTTATGTCACCAATGATGGTGTCTTCTATATTATTGGCTCTTTTTTATTGCCTTAGATTTTTCTGATCATTGAGGTCTGCTACAGTAACTTTTGTCTTTGCAGTGTTTGTCCAAAATAACCAAGCTATAGTATTTTAAGCTCCCGACGAGTTGTCTGATTTTAATATTTCTATTGAATGATTTATTCTTGCAATTCAACCTTTTCTCCACACCGTTCTCCAGCAACACAGTCTAAAGACATCATTTTTCTTCATTCAGTCTTTCTGATGATGCGATGTTTACATTCATGTGGTTTTATGGGAAGATTGTTGAGCTTGAAAATATATACTGTACCTTTGTTGCCAGTGTAATGTCTCTTTCAGTAACTTCTCTAGGTTTGTCAATTTCTCTCCCAAATTACAGCTACAATCACCTTCCCGATGAATTTTTGGACTGAGGAAAGTACAATATGTCAGTCAGTCAACATTTTCATTTATTTACATTTAATTAACATTGCTTATTGAAACACAGGCAGTCTTCAACTTACAACAGTTCGCTTAGGGACTATTTGAAGTTACAATGACACTGAAAAAAGTGACTTAAGACCATTTTTCATAGTTACAACTCTTTTAACATCTCCATGGTCACATGATCAAACTTCAGATGCTTGGCAACTGGCATGTATTTTTATGATGGTTGCAGTGTCCACAAGTCATGTGATCCCTTTTGCAACTTTCTTACAAACAAAATCAATGGGGATGCCATATTCACTTAACAACTGTGTTACTACTTGAACAACTGGTGATTCACTTAACAACTGTGACAAAAAAGTTGTAAAATGGGGCAAAAATCACTTAACAAATGTCTTAGCAACATAAATTTTGGGCTCACTTGTGGATGACTATCTGTAATTGTAGATAAGGTTTAAAAAAAATCCTATCAAATTAAATACAGTGATATCTTGGTACTCAACTGCTTTGAAATTCATTGAATTTGGTACTCAATGCATTTTGATGTGAAAAGTTTGTCCCGATACTCATTGTTTGTTTGGTACTAAACACATAAACTAGAACTTGTCAATGTCAGTTGTCTTGTGACTCACTACATTATTCTTTATGGGGAAATTGTTTGCTACTCATCATTTTTGGTATCTCCCAGAACTAATTAACTATGAGTACCAAGGTACCACTGTATAATGGCTTTTGTACTCTTTTCTATTAACAAGAGATTCCTTAAATGATGGAATCCTTGATGACTTATAACTTTGTTCTTTGTATCTTATGATTTATTATTGTTCCTTATTTACGATTTATGATTTATTACGTTGTTTGCGCACTGAGAGTTATGCATTGGAGACAAATACCTTGTGTATTCAATCATACTTGGCCAAAAAAGAATATTCCATTCTATTCTATTTCAGACATCTGGTGATAGGTTCATCATAACTGTGATTATTAATATTTCTCCCAGCAATTTTAATTACAGTTTCTGTTTAATTAAAAATACAACTTCTGATTCTCTACTCCAATATTTCTCATGACGTATTCTGCATAAAGTTAAATAAAGTGAGAGTTTGCAACCTTGGATTTCTCAATTTTGAGTGATTTAGTTCCTTCGTTTGATTGCTTCTTTTTGATTTAGTTGTCTCATTTTCCATTTCTGTTTCCTATCATACACATTTTTCAGTAGGAAGGATGACCAGTACTCAATCTTGTTAAAGATTATCCACAAACTGTTATGATCAAATATGTTTATGTAATTAATGAAACAAAAGTAGTAATTGTGTTTGCAACTCTTTCGCCATTTCCTTCTCAATTAATGTTAACAGTGTAATCATTAACCTGCCTATTTTCAAACTATGTTGGACCCCTGGTAGTTCAATTTCTATATATTATTTAAATCAGGATATGAAAACTTTGATCATTCTTGTAGTAGTGTGTGAGATAAGTGCAATTGTTCAGGGCTATGAGCCTTCTTTAATACGGTTTTGTGTTGTGGGTTATAAATTGACTTTTTCCAGTCAGTTGGCAATTATTCTGCTTTCTGGCAACAGAGTGCAGTTAAAGTTCTACTTGTGGTTTCCAGCTTGCATAGTTTTTAAATAGTTCTGCTGATATTTCATTCAAATCTGCAATTTTCTTGTTTGCAATATTTTCTAGACTCCAGTTAACTTCACGTTCCTGGATGTGTGCCTCTAGTTTAGTGATCAAAACTTTGGCCATATCATCAATGTTACATGATTTTTCTAAAGTTATTCTGTATGTTTGCACCAACTCTTATTTATCTTCACTGCAGTGATAAGGAATGAAAGAGCTCATATCTTGTTTTTTTGTTTGCTTTAGTTGAAGATAAAATTTTAGAAGAATATCTGAGCTGCAATTAGTCTTGTTTTTGCTGGCTGGCTGGAAATTCTCCATCTTTGCTTTCACAGCATATATTCAATTTTATTTTGTTGTTCCCCATCAACTGATTTCCATATGCAGATCAATCTTTTAGGTTGTTGGAAGAAGGAATTTTCTATAACAAAATGGGAAGAAGTTTATTAGTTTGTGTCTTGCTTTATTTTATACACCAGTGACAACTTTTGTCATTCTTTCACATGCTATTTTACTCTAATTTCAGCATTCCAAGATCCTATAATTAGCATGGCTTTTGCTGTGTTGATAAGAGAGTGTATAGACTTGTTAAGCTTTCACTTCTGTGGCTTGAGTTGTAATGTTTGGTATTGATTGGTTTACCTTGATTGGCTTACCTTGAACTCAAATTGAGATCATCAGTCACTCTTGACAAATTTCCTTTTGTTAATAATAACAGCTACTCCATTTCTTCCAAATTTCTTGTCCTCAGTAGAAGAACTGATGTATGTAAAGTGGCCAATCCCAGACCATTTCAATTTCCTGATTCTCAGCCTGTTAAATTTTGACTTTTCTGCTTGGGCATCATCCACTTTGAGTTGATTTATAAGTCAGACATTCCATGCCTTAGTGGATACATACCTTTGCTTGCAGTGCTGAACTTTTGTTTTGCCTCTGAGCTGTGGCAGCTGAAGTTCTTGTAGGTTTAATCCAATGATACGCATTTCCCTCAGCTTTTTTCTTGTCCCTTGTTGAATACATTTAGACTTGGAGAATGTGTGATTCACCTTCCAGCACTGTATTGTCTTGACATTCTCCAGGTTGTGAATGTCCATTTGTTTTTTGTTACAATTTATTGTAGCAGATAGTCACTTCTTTCTCCAATGGTTTATCTTTAGTCTGAGTATTTGTCTATGAGTTGCCAATTGTGGGTGATACTTGCTGGTATGCACATTTTCAATGGAACAGCTCATTGTATGCTTAACATGCCTTTACTACTACAAAGTAATTCTTAATAAAGGGGCTAATTAAAGAACATTGGTTTTTATTCCTGTGGACTGTTTTTTACTAGATTAGGCAGAGATGATGGTTTGGGGTCTAGATGGGTATATCTAATACAAAAACTCCCTAAATTTGTCATTGTGAATTTTGTGTGACTTAGACAGTTCAGAAATGTCTAATACCAAGCATGTTAACACTATTGGCCAATCAGATGCAATACATTAGAACCAGCCCAATGCAATACCAGTAACTGTGCTGGCATTGTGTATGTTTTCAAATGTGTAAACAGATAAATAATAGGTGCTATGCAGCTGTTCTTATGAAAACTGTGAGTTGGGGCACTTCTTATCTGGCATTGTTGGAAACTGAGACTTCATCTCGTACACAAAGCACAGGATCTCTGTTTTCTAACCAACATGGCTTGTTGAAGTCAGCTTGCTACATTGAATTAAAACAGTTGTACACCCTATAGTGGTATATTAAAACTTTTAGGATTGTAAAGATAAATCATATGTAAAGTTAGCTGCAGCAAATAAACTGAAATTGATTTTTTAGATACCCATAAGTTGAAATGGACTGGTATTGGTCACTGTTGATCAGAAGATCCTACAATTTATTGCCCAGGATACAAAAAACAAAGAAGAATCATAACCAGAAAGGATATAGTAAAAACAATATTCTGGTACAGTGTATTCAATGAGCAAATAGTATCAATTAGACTTGGTGGACAATTGTTTAATGTATTAATGATTTTGCTAATGATTTTGTAGTAGTGAATAGATAGTAGTAGTAGTGAATAGATAGTTTCTGTGTTTTAGGATTAACTATCAATAAGGAACTGAGAGCAAGAAATAGGTTGCAGCATTGTAATAACATTGAACAGCACAGCAGTAAAGACCTTGGGAAATATATTCAGATTGTATTGGTTTGTCTATTCCTACAGAACTGGGCAGGTAATGAATGGTTTACCTGTAGCACTATAAGATGAAAGATGGGCTCTAAAGAAGCAGAATAAAAGGAATATTGATGCTTTTGAACTGGTTTTGGAAAAGAAACAAATTGTAGCACAACTCAGTTCAGAATTTTAACTCTAGGCACAAATGATCAGGCTCAACTTATCATGTTTTGGGATATGTTATTCAAATACCTAATTTTCTTGTGAAATTCATAGTGCTGGGAAATAGAGAAAGAAAGAAAAGATGAGAATCTTCCAGAACAAGATGGATGGGCTCATTTACAAGAGCAATGTTGGAAGACCAGCAGGGCAAAATTAAGGACAGATCATCCTGTAGACCAGTGATGGAGAATTTTTTAGGGACTGAGTGCCCAAACCACAAGGCGCATGCACCTGTACGTACCAGAAACCCGAACACCAGCTGGCCGGCATGCACCAGAAACCAGAACACCAGCTGACCGGCAGGAGGCAAGACATCACAACACCGGCAGCTTTCTTTCGTGAGCTACTGTTTTGTCATTTGCAGGACAACTTCTGTTTCTCTGACGAGAAATGCCATGGAGAAATGAGGTGGAACTGAGCTGGGGTGATGGCACGTGTGCCCACAGAGAGGGCTCTGAGTGCCACCTCTGGCATACGTGCCATAGGTTCTCCACCACTGCTATAGACAGTCTGTATATACAGTATGTCACTAAGAGTTAGCACTAGCTTGATGGCACATACTGACTTGATCAAAATCCCTGAGTTCATTCTAAAAGATTTAAACAAACTAATTCCTATTTTGATAACAATACTATTAGTTCATGCTGCTTCCTATTTCCCTTAAGAAGATTTGAAGAGATCTTGAAGAGTAAATTGTTACTGGAATGACCCCACCACTTCAAAAGTGGAGGAAGAAGAGATATATTATTTGTCAATTCTTTTTCCTTTGCACCAAGTTGTTTGAGCGATCCGTTTTTCCTTGACAGCTCTGTTACAGTTGGACAAATTCCATTTGCATTTCTCTAGCAGTCCAACTTGTCATTTTGGACAGGGTTTTTTTTGGGGGGGGGAGCTTTTTTCCCCAGCTTTATTTCCCTCAATATGTCAAAGAAAATCTCTGTATGGAACAATCTGCTTGCCAGCTGTTTGTCTAAAAGGGTCTTTTTCTTCCCTCTTTACAGACAGAAACTGAAACAAGGGACTGTTTAACATAGCAAAGGCATCTTTCTAAAATCAAATCAAATATCCATGCTTTTTTTATTTTTCTGCCTCTACATGCATGGAGATTCTTGAAGGATGAAAATATATACGATTGCAAGAAAAATAAATGTAACTTGTTACAATTAACTTTTTTGCACATAAGTGTTAATAATTACATGGGAATTTGGTAAATGGAGAGCAGGTATATTTTGTGCCAGTTTTAACTTCTGGGTTGCCTTCAAGGGCAACCGCATGCACCATGAATTGCACTAGTTTAGCCAAGATGTGACAAAAACATGAATCACTCTCTTCAACAACCCCTGATTGGGAACAGACAGTGGACAACTTGACCTCAGGCCAGAGAGGAGATGTGATAGAAGGTGTTAATCTAGGGCAGGGGTGTCAAACTGGATTTAGTCGGGGGCCGGATCAGTATTGTAGTTCTCCTCTGAGGGTCAGTGAGGGGGTGGTGCTGGGGGAGCAGGAGGGGAGATGGGACAGACACCTCCTGCAGCACTTTACCAGCCAAAATGGGGTATGCCACACGGCCTGTTTTTTGGCCCATTTTTTGGCCAGTTTCTAGCCTGTTCGGCCCATTTTTTGGCTGTTTTCAGCCCTTTTTTGGACTGTTTTTGCTAGCGGGTACTGTGAGCTGGTCCTTTGACATTCCCAGGCTGGCCCCGTAGGCCGGATTTAAGCATCCTCAGGCTGAATCTGGCTTGAGTTTAACACCCCTGATCTAGGGCTTGATGACCATAAAAGACTGAATAGCAATAGCACTTGGATTTATATACCACTTTATAGTGCTTTCCAGCCCTCTCTAAGCGGTTTACAGAGTCAGCATATTGCCCCCAACAATCTGTGTTTTTATTTTACCCACCTCGGAAGGATGGAAGGCTGAGTCAACCTTGAGCCTAGTGGTATCTGAACCAGCAGACAGCAGAAGTACTGCTGTACTGCAGTACTACACTCTAAACACTGCTCCACCGAGGCTCTGCTGCAATGGGACATAAAGGCTGCAGTTGTGTCCCACCGAGACAGAATAAGAAACCCACTGGTTCTAAGGATTTTCCATCTATTGCCCCTGATGGAATCATAGTAACCTAGAAAGAACTGTGTGCAATTTGAGAGTTCTCCTTGGTTCACAATTCCTACTGGAACAGCAGAAAAGGCCTTTTGTTGAGCTTTGACTTGGTCACTCTCTGCCAATCATTCTCTCATAGCCTAACCCACCTCACAGGATTATTGTTTTGGGAAAAATAGGAGTGGGATAGAGTATTAAGTATCTTTACCACTTTAACTTATTTATGAAGAATAAAAACTGTGGAATAAAAACAAAATAATCAAAATTTAATTTCTAGGGATTTTCAGCTATACTCATGTGATTGGTATGAAATGTATGGCAGTACTGGCTCTCAATCTTTCAAGACCCTGTGTGAGACTCTGCAGTCTTTACATAAGGGAAACAATTAGAAATGTGACCTATAAACCTTTATAAAACAGCTATTTCTGTCTCAGGTTTGCATCACTCAGTATCAGGGTCTTTCCCACTGCAAAGGTATGTGTTCACTGTGAGATGATCTCACTTGGAGTACAATAACCCCCTTGGTGGTGTCCATTGTTTTTCTTTCCACCACTGACACCTGGGCTGAAAAGTTTTTCCTGTGCTGGAGTTGACCCAAGAAACTCTGGTGCTTAATAAAGTGTTTTCAATCAGTATATTTTCAGAAAAAACACACACATTGTTGTAGTCATTCTGTTACTGTGTTCCTCTTAAGATAAAAATCTGGATCAAATGTTGCTGAAGGAAGAGGTCGTCTTGTCAGGGTGTAATTTATTTCTGTCGGCCTCAGTCTTTTAGTAAAGAAACCATGCCAGTATAATTCATCATATTTTATTGGTCTGTCTCCTTGTTAGGTGTATAGTGAAATGTTGGGGGTAGCAGGCTAAAAGCCTGCTCTGTTTCCTGGAATAATTTATAAAATGAATACTCATTATTATATCAAGCCAGAAACCTAGTTAAGCCATTTGTAGAAGAACGTCATGGCTACCATCCAAATATCTTCTTGAAGCACACCCATAGGCTAAAATGGGCCCTTTGAGACTGTTTGTAAATAATCAGCTCCTCTGGACTCGGACTGGGCGGGTCTGGATAAGGAGACGGGGCCGGTCTTGGCATAGACAACTTGGGTTGAGTTTGATCCTGAGACCCCAGATGAGGTGGACAGATTGCTGGGTGGCCTTAATGCCACCACTTGCCTCCTAGACCCCTGTCCCTCCTGGTTAGTCTTAGCAGCTTGGGAGGTGACCCAGGGCTGGTTCTGGGGGATTATAAATGCTTCTTGAAGGAAGGGGTCTGTTCTGGCCACCCTGAAAGGGGCGGTGGTGAGGCCCCTACTAAAGAAGCCGTCCCTGGACCTAGCCTTGTTGTCTAGTTATTGGCCGGTCTCCAACCTTCCCTTTATGGTGAAGGCTGTTGAGACTGTGGTGGCACGGC
>JAEANM010029088.1:0-10246 GCA_017656035.1 Myanophis thanlyinensis | reverse complement strand
ATAATTACACCAGATGTTATTAATGTAGATTCATAGAAGCAGATTCTATGTGATTATTAATAATGTATGAAACCTTACTTTACAGAATGCATTTTGTCTGATTGTTACCATTCAGTTTGCTTTTGATATTTGTTCTTTTCTAAAGGAAGAAACATAAAGTATGCATGGGAAGGAGATAAGACAGGTGTAATTATTTTTTATTGTGTAATCCTATCTCCAGAACACTTCTCTTAGGATGCAATGAGGGAGACACCATCACCAAATCAGGCAGAAGTTCCTTTCACAGGATAAGAACATTTTTGAGAAAGCAAAGCATGTTGGCATGGTATTGGTTCACATGATTAACTGGATAAAGAACAAAATAGTACAAGTATCCGATACAACCTTGATTGATTTAACTTTCACAATATCAGATTACTATGATCTTCTTCTTTCGGCTGTTTTCATTAGGAAACCACAGGGAATAATCTTTTCCACTTAACTCAGATTACTATGGTAATAATAATAATTTTCATTGATTATTTAAGAGCATTCAGATCTGGTTTAATGATTTTTGATATGTTTAGTATTAAGACTGATGTTAAAACATACATTTAAGACTTCTCACCATCTCCCATCCTTAAATTTATTTATGGAAGTAGAAAAAGGAATGAATGATATGCACTGTGTCAGTCAGTTTTTCTTCCATTTTAGTAAATATTTTAGTGCTGCCTCACTAAATCTTACTCGAAAGACAACATTTCAATTAGCTTGCTTAAAACTGGTGTGAAGAGAAGTGAAGCCCATTGCGTGACAATCAATAAAGGTTAATGAAGAAGAGCAAGGTATGGAGTTACCAGGGGAAATTGGGATAACCATAGGGATCAGTGTAAAAGCTGGGCTTAGTTAAAATTGTAATTAAATTAGATGGAAGAAGGAATGGAGAATCAGTAATTAAATTCAAGAATATTATCAAAGCACTAATAGCCTTGTTAGGCTAAATAGATACAAACAAAACAAATGTCTTTGCCTTGAGTGGCACAGAGATTAAGAGATGTATGACGATCCTGTGGGAATGCACTTGAAAGACTCAAATGTGGTAAGAACTTAGAAATGGTTGTACTACAGAGAGAAAGGAGATTAATATTGCATTGAATCTGGCAAAGGAAGGACATTGTGAAAACAAACAGTTCCAAAATGTATTAGGGAGATGGATGGATGGATGGATAGATAGATAGATTTCAACTACCTTTAAATGACCACAACTCTTAATGTTTTCCCCAATGTAACTATGTGAATTTGTCCTCAGGAGTTCTGTGTGCATGTGCATATAAAATTGCCACTCTGTGTTTATATTTTATCCTTGGGGGTACCACTGCTTACATATATATGTACATATACACATACATGTACAGGTAAAGATGCACATGTGTGTGTATATGTGTGAAGTGGTCCTAGTATGCATCACTCTACAAAGCATCTATAAGCAGCTTTTTTGTATCCTTTTAAAAAAAGAAAAAAGAAAACAAGTGACAATCTGCTTGGAATATGGTTAGAGTTCTTTAACTAGTTGGGTTTGGTGTGATGTTATATGCCTCTGGCTCACATTATATACAAGAAAACTTGTAATTGATCTGTATATTTAGCAATAATTCATTACTTTCACATGATACAAGTTTGGGGGCAGATGAACAATTAAAATTCATGAAGGAGTTGATGAGTTGATGAATGCGGGGACTCGTGAACTAAGCAATTCTGGCTCTACTTCATCTCGGCCCTACTTTAATTTCAAAAAGCCACAGTAAGCAATTAATTTAGTATTCAGTCAGATATGATCTGTCCCTTCCCCTAAAGCATGGATGTCAACCTTGTGTCACATTGCTATTACCTGACATATTGCAACATTTTCCCCTTCATGGCACTGGGGTGGGCACGGCCTGTGTGTGACACATCCGGCCCCCAGGCCTCCAGTTTGACACCCCTGCCCTAAAGGTTCCTAAATGGAGAATGAAAAATTAATTATCCAATACTATTTTTATACAAACCATGATCCCCTCCAATTGTTTAAGTTAAAATGTGTTATGGTGGCATAGAGTTTGACAATCAAGTGGAAAAAGTGCCTTGGCTGTCAGGTGAACCCAGTCCCTCTCTGGGTTTATTTATTAAAGGAGCCTAAACTTTTCCAGGTATTTGTACATAGTTCAGGAAAGATCCCACAGCTTCAAGGAATCTGATCTGCAGGAGAGATGCTCTTCTCACATGCACGCAAGGCCTAAAGCATTTCTTCCAAATCATTTTGAAATATGCACAGCTGTAGTACCACATTTAAAAAGATACAATGATTTTATTTATGGGGATGATTCCTCTTGCTGGATCTCATTATGAGATTTCTCATGCAGATAAAGTAGATAACATATAGCTGCAGGGTAAATGGTACCTAACTGAATATGGTTCTCAACAAGATTCTTTAATCTGTTCACAGTAGGCATTGGATGGCACCATCATATCAAATTAACATTTTACCTAAGAAAGGGTAATGCTGACCCACTGTAATTCTTTTCTGTGTTACAATGTTAGAGCTCTGTAACATAACAAAAAGCAGGTAACAAATGTTAGTATTAAATCAAATAAGTTAACCACTACGTGAAGAAACTGAAAAGATAGAATTGAACTAATGAGAATAGCAATGAAATTTGCATGAGAAGAGCATCCCACTATAGCTACTTTTGAAACATGTGAATCCAAAATGTCCATTTTTCTATATGTGTATACTGTATTTTTCACTTGACAACAGGTAATGATTTAAATACATGAATAAATGTTCAAAAATGCTGTGCTTTGCAGTGAATATGGTTCACTATTCAGCCTTCATTACAGAGCTATTTACATACATATACACTCACACATCCACACATTCATCTCTCAGTGACTTTCTCAGACTATGATTTGCAATTGCAAAAAAGTCCTCAACGAATTTATGCTAAGCATCAAAAACCTCATGCCACTTTCAACACCATGCTTTTTAAATTTCTCAGTTTGACAGCCATTGCCCTTCATGAGATTCAGCACAGATAGCTGAACATCCCAAATGGAAATATGTGTTTGTGGGTAATTTATATGAGCGTTATAAGTGCTATTTCAATCTGGTTTAACTAGTTCCTGATAACTTTGCTTTTGTAGCTGCATGTCTCAGAAAAATATGATTATGAAAGCTATTAATCTCATAAGAAAACTGAAAGAGTATCAGTCTGCATAATGCATTTTCTAGTATCATCTGGTCGGCATCCACTTCTACATGTGGGCCTGTTATATAATAAACACTCAAATGTTATCCATTAATCACTTCCATTGCTATGAATAAATCAAACGTCACCTTAATGGAGTGCTACCAGACATTTTAATACTGAAGCTAAGAATATCTGTTTTCCTTATTTTAATTAGTTGGCACTTTCAATTCAACAGTGTATTTGTGCTGAATAAAATTGGATGCACTTAACAATTAATATCATGCGCCATAAGATTTTGCTCTAATGCGGTGTTTGTTTTCTTTGCTTTCTCCCCGCTCATCTTTTTTCTTTTCTTCCATCCCTTGTGACATGCCAATTTCTAAACGGCCATCTGTCTAAAATGCTAGGATTGTAGATAAAACTGATTTATTTACAAGATACGTTTTGGCAAGCATTCTCAAATCTCACCTAGGGTCTCAGGGAATCTGGGAGCAGCTTCATAATTCACAGCAGTCAAATGGAAGAGCTTTACATAGCCTTGTGTTGTCTGCAAAGGCTCTATAAAATATTTAGACTCAATGGTGGGACCTGAAGAGACCGCTTTGTCACATCAATGTTGGCATTTTTGTTGTACTTGGACAAGGCAAATGGACCAAATATTTCTCCTTGCCTGTCAAACCTCCTAGTGATATACACTTGCTACCAGTCACCACAGGAAGGCAAATAGAAAAGAAATATGGAAACAAGTGTATGAATGTGAATCTTTTGTAAATCAACATGAAGGGAATCCTGTTTCAAATTAGAAGCACAATGCCAAGATAATATGATGACTAGATGGAAAAATCAGCAGAAACCAACCTTCTTTTTATGAGATTTGAACTGTGGCCCATGTATTGTCTTCCAAAATATTCTTTCTTTTTCAGTATAGGAAATATTTGATTAAGTATTGTTGGATCATGAAATATGAGATCCACATTATGATTTAGCTTTCGAGTAGCTATATTATCAGGTTAGTGTATTATTGCAGCACCTATGGGTGAAGACCCCAATCTCAATTCTGAGCACATTAGAAGTGAATCTGGAAGTTTGAGGGGAGATATAGCTGGGCGAAGATACTTTTGATAAACCAATTAGCAGGATTTCTGAAAAAATGCAAAACTTCCAGAACAAATAAAAGTTCATTTGTATGATGTTTGAGCAAAATTCTCTAAACCAGTTATGGAAGCAGTTTCCTACAATTAAATTCCAACATTCTCTTTGCTTCAGGGTCCCCTTTAAATCCTTCTTTATCTCTGCAAATTTCTCTCAGGCCTCATGTTGAAGATCTCAGTGTTGGGACAGCATATACTGCTGAAGATTGAATCTGGGGCAACACCTCCTAAACATTGTTCTAGAGAAATCCCATCCAGAATGTAATTAAAGCTGATTGTTTCCATTATTCGTAGATTGAAAGAAGTCAGGTTGGAACCACAACCCTTGCAAAACCTCTTACATTTTCAGTCTTAACCATGAAAGACAGTGGAGTGACCCTGGATCTGTCACACTCTGACTATCCAACTCAACCTCATAGGGTTATTGTTGTGGCAGCAATAGAAGGAGGAAGGAGTGCTGTATATGTTTGCTACCTTGAATTATTTCCAAAAATGATAAAGGTGGGCTACAATAAAATAAATACTCTTAAAAATGCACTAAAGGGCTGAAAAATTTGCCCTTGTTGATTCTGATGACATCATCAACTATGTCCAGTACAGGCCCCAGGCAGGAAATAAAACCAGATTGCAGCCTTCAGAATAAAGTTTGCTGATCCTTGCTGTAGTCTCTAGATTTCATTAGTTTTATGTCATTTTTTGAATCTGATTTATTGATTGATACTTATTTAATACAGCAGATGATTAATGCTTTACAGTGAAAGCAAATTTAAATTCAAGGTGTTAAGAAAGTTAAAATACATAAGCAGGCTGAATTAATAATTAAAATTAGCAACTGCAAAATGATGGGATTTAAAGATATTTTTTAACACGAATATGGATGTCAGGCCCCACAATTAACTGGTGAGAGTGTGCTCAAAATAGTGAAACAGGAAAATCAACGACTCCAAGATTCATTATTTAATTTTGTTCCAACATTTTATTTGGTTGGATAACAATATTTTACTGCAGTAATCCCCATTTATCAGCTCTATATGTTTTCTACTTTTAAAAGAATAGTTTGCCACTCTACTAATAAAAGTAAAACTATGTTCTGTTAGTCCCATTCTCCATTTTAAAATTCTACTTCATAATTGCCATCCTGTGGACATTTGTATGAGATTATATACTAAGGACCAAAAATAGCTTAGTCATATTTCTGAAAAAGCATGCATAAGATTAAGCTTCATATGTGTTTCTAAACTAAAATATACCAAGCTGACATTAATATATTCTTGATATGGTGCTTTTTTTTGTCATTGGAAGGAAGAGGGGATAACAACTATGCCTCTGTTCTGATTAAATCTCTCACTACAAAATAAATGTCCTTTAGGAAGAGGCTAAAGAAAAAAAATTCACTCAACAGTGTTATGTGCATGTGTGGTATGCAATATATATTTAAAAACATTTTAAGCGTGCCAAAGGTCACAGTAGTTGTAAATTATATTCCTAATTATACATTCCACTTTAGCTCCCCCTCCCTTCTTCTTGAGTCATGAATTGTAAAATATAAGTACTTTCCTTGGAGGTCATTCAAGTCAAGGAAAAAGAAGAGAAGCTTCCAGCAGGGAAGATGGGTCAATCAGATACATCTCAGCTCAGCATGGGACTTTAGCTGAAGCCAAAGTAAACCAAGGCTGACTTGGAATGTGCCCAACAATCTAATGGTTTTATATGGTAGTGGGTTATTAGACTTCTCTTTGATGTTTTAGTATTTGTGAAGGTAAGGAATTTTAGTTAGAAGGAAACTGTTTGACAGTTCTATTCGATTACAGCCTCACAATCCATTTTGCACCAAGATACATAAAGAGGGGAGGAGAAAATCTGAGCATACCTAACTAGCAACAATTAAAAAAATAATTCATAATTACATGTTCCTTATAATATTGCCATATTTATAAGGTAAAGGATTTCCATCCAAATAAAAGAAGTTTGTTCAAGGTGAAAAGTAATGATCGCTGTCTAAGCTCATCAAATCAAATGAAAAAAGATGGAGATTTATAGAAAACTTTGATGATTCCAATTCCTAGCTGGAGGTTCTTTTAGATTTATCATTGTTGTTAGAGGTTCAAGTGACCTTAGTAGCTTGAAATTCCTTTCATCATGTTAGGAAGAGATACCTGGTATAATCCTCCCTGTATAAAAATAGCCTTTAGCATTCATGCTCTATTAGATTCCTGTTTAGATTATTGTACACAAAAAATATCTAGATCAATTAGATTGCTTTTGGGGATGGATGGGGTGGCTGATCTGATCATATTATGCAATTGCTTTGCCATCTGCATTAAATGGAAATCCACTTCCAAAGTTTCAAAGTGATGGGCTTTAATTCAAAATTTTGGAGAGAATATTTTCTTTATTTTAAGAATATTATTCTTACTTTAAGAATATTTCATTTCATATTTCCTTCCCTATATTAATATCTGAGGCTCTCCTCTGAAATCCCACTAGTTGAACTGGATGACAGAAGAAAAAGAGATTTTTTCCACAGATGATGAAATGTGTGTTGTGACACAGACTTCAACACAAGGATGAAACAGTAGAATTTGGATTGGATCTGCACATGTCATCATATTGGTGACATCATGCTTAGATACAGCATCAATGCTTAAATTTCTGTATTGGATTGTTCTGTATTTTATGTTTTCAGTATAACTCTAAACTATCCAGACATTTATAGGAAGAGTGATTGTAAACAAATGAAGCCAGCCACAGTAATTTGTAAAATATAGTCAGTGCATAAGTATGTTAAGATGAATGTAGACAATTGTCATTCATTCAGCAGATAGTGGCTAAACAAAACACAACTTCACAAGGCACAAACTAAGTTATGTATTTCCTTGGTTTAAAAAAAAGTTGCATTTAATGATCTGTCTTAAAACACTTTTCTAGTCATTGCCACTATTTTTTTAAAAAAATAAAAAGTTGCTGTTCATATTTCAAATACATAAATGGAAAATTTCTATTCTAAAGTTCTAATTTCAGGGATCGAAAGAACAGCTTATTATTACTGAGAAAAATAACTTTAAAATTTAGAACTTGAAACATTGACTCAACAACAGAAAGTAAGGATATTAAATTTGTCCATTAAATAAAAGGTGAAAATTAGACAAAAAATAAAATTTCATCTGACCATATGGCAAGAGTTTTAGTCAATTTTTATTATCCCTTTCATAAATAATAAAAGATGATATGAAGCTACTGGGAATTTTTTTTTATTCCAAACTGAAGAAATCTAATTAAATCAAACAAGACTTGGCTTGTTAAAGATTTGATGTGCATACTATAAAGAGATATTGTAAAACCTATGAAATAGAGTTTCATTGATTTGTCTTTCCCGTTATCAGTTTATGTGTCACTGTGGCCCAACTTCAGTTTACAGCCTCTTTAATAGTTCTAACAGTTGCTTTGCAAAAAGAAAATAGTTTAATTTTGTCACTCTGTTAATTGCACAATTTATGACAGTGATACATTTGGGCTTACTAAGTGAGTGAAATGTTGACCTACTGAGGCATACAAATGGTTCTTTTAGAAGGAGATCATATGAAAATCTAAAGCCTTTACTAAGATTTTAACCAAAAGAACTTTAGTTAAAAAAGAACCTTTTTAACTAAAATAGAAAAATGGGACTTCTATATGTCCAGTGAATAAATGCACTGTACCAGTATTATCACAACAGTGTTTTGATTAATGATAATACAACTATATATGATAAGTAACATCTACAAAATTAAATTTGTTCAATATTATACACCCAGATCAATGTGCGTAGAATTCTTTAGCATGAGATGTTATAATACAGTTACACAGTTTAATATGTAAATTACAAGCAAAGAATAGAATCAAGGAAGAAGGTGATTATAGAATATCTGTTTTGCATTAGCAACTTATTGTTTTCTTTGCTATCAACCATATGCCCAATATCTAGAGTTATGAATTTTCCATAACTAATTTCCTCACTAGGCAGCATAGCAAAATAGTCATAATCTATTTTAATAGTTATCACTGAAAGTGTATTGGTGCATTGGTGAAAATCATAGCTGTGGGAACCCAAAAGAGGTTTTAAAAGAATGGAATTGGTAATAGGTAGCTGCCCTGGAAAGAGAAGACAGGAGAAAGTGTCTTTGTGTGCTTGGGGATGGAGGTGGGAGGTGTTAACCAGATAAGGAGATAAAAAATGGAAGCAATACTTTAGATATTATAAAGCTAGTTAACATTTCCTAGGCAAGCAACCCCACTCTTCAAAGGATCTCTAGTTTTGAACAGTGATCTCTACTGTTACTTACAACTTCTTCCCATCACTTGACTTTCATGAGCATTTTTTATTCTTAAACTGAATGGATGGTAGCACCTGATCCCCACCCTCAGATGATGGGTAATTCACTTTAATATGGAAAATGGTACAAGAAGCCTGTGAAACACGTGTGCATGTTCGTGAAAGGAACCATTGTGGGCAAAAATCACACATAGCCAACTATAGCAGGACATAAAGTGAAGCAGGTCATAAAGTGAAACAAGACATAAAGTAAGGCAGAAAGCAGACATAGAAGATTGTTCTTTAGATAATGAGAAGTAAGAAAAGAACAAGAGATGGAAAACACCAAACCTCAAGTTCACACCTATAGCTCAACTGCAGAGGAAACCACAAACAGTGTTGCTGGAAGCTTAGAAACTTTTACAAGATACCTGTGACCTACTTTATTAAAAGGGCAGAAGATATTTAGCTTCCATAGAAACAGGCAGGGGATAGCTGGGATAAGGGGGTGGTCAATATTGTAACCAATCATGATATGTCAAATGTATACATGACCATATACAGAGTACTTGTTTATCCTGTTTCCTGTATCTTGAAATATAAAATTAACTGCATCAGAACTCTTCGGAGTTCAGGCTTTTTGGCTTCTTATGTTGCAGCTTGAACCTGCGCAATAAACCTTTTCTGTTTGATTCCAGAATTCCTGGTCAGTTCCTTAATTCCATAACAAATTCGGAGGAAAATAGAATCTGAACTTTATTTAGTCTATTGTCCAGGAAGTGCAGTGGTGGGATTAAAATAATTTAACAACTGGTTCCCTGCTCTAATGACCAGCTGAACTGCTTAGAAAGTTCTTGCGAATAGGCACCTCTGATGAAGTGGAAGAACCACATTTCCTTTTCATGAAAAATTTTTCTTGTTCAGACAAGGCACACTCAAGAAAAGTCTATTGCCAAAAATCTTTGAGTTCTGTCAGTACATGTAATCCTTGACTCAGCAACAGTCCATTTAGTGACTGTTCAAAGTTACAATGGCACTAAAAAAAATAATTTATGACCATTTTTCATACTTACAAACATTGCAGCATCTCCATGGTCACATGATCAAAATTAAAATGCTTGACAACTGGCAGGTATTTATGACAGTTGTCGTGTCCTGGGGTTATGTGATCTCCCTCTGTTACCTTCTGACATGCAAAGTGAATGGGGAAATCAAATTCACTTAACAACCATGTTACTAACTTAACAACTGCAATGATTCACTTAACAACTGTGGTAAGAAAGGTCATAAAATGGGGCAAAACATACTTCACAAATATCTCACTTAGCAATATAAATTTTGGGCTCCATTGCCCATTGTAAGTTGAGGACTACCTGTAATGGCTAGATGACCTAAAACATACAGTCTTTCTACCTGATGAATTATGGACACCATTCCAGCATATTCATCCTGCTTCGTTTTATTTTAATTGAATTTTAAATTTAAGATCCTTATTTGTTGTTTTAATGTTTTATAGTGCATTTTCAAATTTCAAATTCAAATTTTATTTGTCACATGCACAATCATACATGGTACAATATGCAGTGAAATGCTTACGC
>JAEANM010029087.1:0-10246 GCA_017656035.1 Myanophis thanlyinensis | reverse complement strand
GTCTAGTCTAGTCTAGTCTAGTCTAATATTCTATTCTATTCCAATCTCTGAAAGGATAATATCCAAGCATGACTAAAAAGTCTCTTTTGGGGTCTCACCAGATGGTGCTCCCCAATATACAGGACCCAGAGCATTCCTTTCCTTCTTAATGGACTTAATGGAAGGGGTAGGCATAATAAGGGAGAGGGGACTGTACAACATGCACAATTTCTACCCTCCCCCCAAACCTTGCTTGTTATATTATATGCTAAACACCAATATTTTCATATTCTATCAAGTTTTGTTTTAATCCTTTGCAAGTCACAAGGCCATCATAATGATTATGCCCATGAATGCCTAAATGTGTAGGACAACTTTTAGTCATTGGATGCAGAGGTCCTTACTAGAAAGTGTGAAAGCTCAAAATTGTCAAAGCAGTGAAGAAAAGAAATTATCCAAGGCTGCCCGATTACAAAGAAGGGATTGCAGTTAGGATTGCTGTGTAATTGAAAGAATGGAGAAATCTCTGATAATCTTTTGCTAGAAACCCAAGATATCTTGGTATATGATGTATGGACATACACATACACATTATTACAGTATGAGTGTACATAATTCGTTTCTTAGACAGGAGAGAGCCAGGATAAAGCACAGTGATTATAAAGCACTAGGAGGACATTTCCCCCAAACCATCAAAACTAGAGCTACCCCAAAATTGTTCATAAGACATTCTGAACCCCATTCTAAAAAAAGGTAAGTTTCCTGAATTTATCCTCCACATATATAAATATACTATTTCTTAGAGACAACCACCCTCACAATAACTCTAAATGACAGCTTGAGATGGCAAAAGATGCGAAATGATAGTCGGACTTACAACACAGCTGTAGCTGCCTCTATTATAGCAGCCATGAAGACAACACATATTTTTAGGTGATTTTTTTTTTAAAAAAATAAAAAATCTGGAAATTTATTTTATTTAACAAATTAAAGCAATAATGCCTTTTACAAGAGGAAGCTAGGTCTTACGCATTATAACAAGGGCTTTGAAGATGAGTATTTATTCAAAGCATTTGTGCACTGCACCCATCAACGTTGCAGAGATTTATGTGAATAGAAAATAGAACCTTTTTCTAAGGTTCTGTGCGCAGCATATCAAGGGCTACCCTTTCTGTGCTCAACAGCCATAGGGTGCTAGTTAAGACAAGAGAGAGCTGCATTTTATCAGTGCTCCCCCAGCAAGATGAGTATTGTGTGGCTGCAATGATTGAAAGACCTGGGGGAAAGTAATCATTGTTCTTCTAAGTAAAGAGTAACAAGAACACCATCATTTTACAAATGATATACCTGGGCAAGCACAAAAGTGGTTTGCCACAGATCTCTCACAGGGGAACCATAATTCAACCAAACTGATCTCTATTGGGGTTCTAGTTATTTTTCATATCGGGACCTTTGCAGCAGTTCTTTGCTAAAGGCAGAGTATGCGCTTAAGCAGTCTAAGTAATCTGGTTTCCTGATCCTGACGAACGCACAATGAAAGAATTAGCCATTATGTCAACTGTTAAGCCACAGCAAGCAAGTTGCTAGACATAAAACCAGAAGTTTAAAATAGCTCAATTCGTTAAGTGTTCACATGAAGAACAGGGGAAGCTTATCAGGCTCCCCTTCTGAAAAAAATTGCACAACACCAAATGAGTATCAAACTGGTTAGTTCTGGAAGTAGGTGGAGCAGCTTTTGTGCTCTATTCTGTGTATCTGTCTTTGAGTTCTAACTGTCCAAGCACCAAGCAAGACATGAGACTTAGAAGTGGTTCTATCCAGACTTGTAACTATCAAATGTTCCAGAAGGTAGGTATCTAATATTACTCATGAAAATTATGGTCATTAAATCCTGCTAAAACAAACTCATTTACTCATAAGCTGCATCTTTCTTGTCTGCCAGACCGTGTTCCCAAAAATAAATTTAGTCAGGAGAAAATCTTTTGGCACATAGGGCTGTATAGAGATAATATATCCAGACAGCTTTGTACCCTCTATGTATCCCATATACTATTAAACTGGATACTTCCACAGCACTGAAGCGTAGCAGAACCACAAACCACTTGCTTGCAGGCAGAAGATTTCAGGTTCAACTCCTGTCAACTATAGCTGAAAGGATCAGGCAAGCAGGTCTTGGAGAGCATGTCTCCTTGACCCCTTGAAGGAATAAATGCATCAATCAGAGTAGGTTGTAAGGCATTGCTGAGCACAAATTGCCTTTCATCCAAGATCTAAGGAGACATTCCTTCTTGGTGGTGAAAACAGGGTTGCTATGGATAAAGCCCAGCAGGAGGAACACACTTATGATGCCTGTGTTAGGATATACATAAACTGTAAATACGAAATATGGGAAGGCAAGTAGAATGCAGACTGCTGGATGACATAGTATAATGAAGGGCAAGCAATTCACACATACCACTTGAAACTTTCATAAACAAGGAAATTCAAAAGACCACAGCCCACTCATGGGCATTTCTCAGAAATCCTCTTCTTTCAAATAATTTCCGAAGAAAATTCATCAAATTAAATGAGAAATAGTCATGGATGGATCAGTGGTGAAATTCATTTTTTTTTACTACTGGTACTGTGAGCGTGGCCACAGGATTAAACATCACCAAGCACAGAATTAAACTTCACCAAAGTTACAATGTAATAAGGGGAGAGGTAGTTTCTGTCAGCAAGGCAATAAAGATTAGGCTAGAAACAATTGCCTTATTTACAGGATTAACCCTGTAAAGTGGGAAAAAAAACAAAAGGAGATTTCTTCCAATAACTGGTTCTCTAGAACTGGTGCGAACCGGCTGAATTTCACCTCTGGGATGGATGGAAAAATTGTCATTTTAGCAATACTATATGTCTTAAAGTTGCAGAACATTTGGATTGGATCCACACAACATGCCAGGTTAAAATGTGGTTAGAGAGTTAATGGCACAGTATATTATGCAGATCAAACCATTATGGATAGTTTATGGATAACTATGTTATAATTTGATTCATTTAATAAACCAGTGTTCAATCATGGATCACAGTGCTGAGCAAGTACATTCCTTATATGCTACAACTGGGGTGGTGGTGGAAATATTAAGTTCATATGCCATCCATCTCATTGTCAGGGGAGACAATATTTTAGACTACAGTTAAAATGCTCATGTTTACTACTCAATTTTCATTTTTACATCATTCTGAATATATGTTTGACTAATATGAAAATCCATATGAAGGGGAGTGCATGTAGATTATGGCTGCATTTTACATGCATTCTCAAAAACCCAAACCAAGGCATACATGTTTTAGATTACCCCTTGTAAAATGCTCACCTCTGTATGCATGGGATGTCCCACTCTTCAGTTCCCAGAGTTATGGAAACTTTCATTCAGACCCACATACATTTTTTGAATTCAAAAGGGTTATAACACCTTTCTCCACTGTGAAATGGATATAAGAAAAGCATTAACCTAGGCTATTTGTTTTATTAAACACAATTTGTGTATTAAATGTCTTTACCAAGGAACTCAACTGGTATACAGAGAGTTTCAAAATACTTGCATTACTCAAGTCCCACAAAACAACTGTCCGCTGCATCCTCAGGGTGGAATGAAGATACAGATTTAAAGGGACACAGATTTCTTTGTGAAGTACTGTAGTTCCTTGATAATTCAAGAACAGGTCTTTTATTGAAAACAGAAAGATTTCTTTTCTTACTGTTTTTTCTAAGCTGTTCCATCAATCTGTGTATTGATATCCTCCATAATTTATTTAATTATTCATTCATCCTATTTATTTCACCACCTAGGTCACAAAATATGGGCACCACGCAATACAAACTTTAAAAATAACATTAGAAAAAATTCAACAATGAAGAACATATGTCAATTAAAAAAGACAAGGAGAGAGCAACAGATACTACCAACTGTGGAGCCACCTCAACAAGTCCAATTCCTTGGAAGCCCCAAGCCTGATGAGAAACTTATGAAATGTTATGGAGCCAGCTTGATTTAGGAGGTTTCATAATGCAGGTGCCACAGCAGAAAAAGCCCATATTTGGGGTCCCAATAGATATAGCTCTTTAGCAGACAGGTCTACCAGATCTATGAGATGGGTATAAGGGGCTGCCTCTTCTTCTATAATGGAAGACAATGCATCTCCTCAGATGACCCAGACCTATGCCATGAAGGGCTTTAAAGGTCAAAACCACCATCTAGAATTGGACCTGGAAGCAGACTGTGGTGTAATGTCCGCCATTCTAGGGGTACTCATGATTGCTTGAACCGCTCAGTGGTGGAATTCAATTTTTTTTACTACCGCTTCTGTGGGCATGGCTTGGTGGGCATGGCTGGGGGGGTGTCATGTGACTGGGTGGGCAGTTTTTGTAAGCAGGGCAATAAAAATTAGGCTAGAAACAACACCCTAATGTTTATTTCCTGCCTTCCTTACAGGATTAGCCCTGTAAAGTGGTAAAAAACAAAAGGAGATTTCTTCTAACAACCAGTTCTCCAAACTGCTTAGAAAATTTACTACTGGTTCTAGCAACCTGCTAGAACCTGCTGAATTTCACCCCTGGAACCGCTGCATTTTGAATTAGCTGAAGCTTCCAGATACTCTTCAAGGGCAGCTCCAAGGTAGATAATACTACAGTATTCCAACTGGGAGCTGACCAGGACATGAATGACTATGAACAAAGTTTCTTGATCATTCCTGAACATTCTTTATTCTGCTGAATCTGAATTGCCTGCATTGTGCTAGCTTTTGCTGCACACTACATGCCGCTGTTTTTATGGTTTACTTCTCTCTAATTACTGCATAATTTCACTGATTTTTATTCTTTTGGTCTATGGCTATATATCGAGTGCATACATATATTCATACACGGGATTCTTTTCAAGCTTTTTCCTCTGAATTCATTATTTTTAGAACACTGCGTATTTCCCCATAATGAATTCTACTTGAGAGCCTATTATTCCTAGGATTCTCTTCTGTTCAACTAAATCCATGTTTTAATAGCGGCTTTTCATCCTGCGAAGTTCTTTGGCCTAATCAAATAGTTTGAAAAGCCCCTCACTTAGAAAGGCCAAAACAGGCTTTTCTTTGAAGGAGGCAAGTGACCAATGGATCTGATAACTTTAGAGGAAACAGCTTGGAACAAAAATCAGTTTTCTCCCCTATCTATTTTTGCCAGATGTTATGGCACATTGCCCTTCTGTCTACCACCATCAGATTCCTTCAAAACACTTTCTTGATCTGTTTCTTCTACTCTTTATTTTCTGGAATTATTATTTTTTCATTCAAAAATCTCTTGCCTCTCCTTGTTACCACCATTATGTTCAATCCACTCTTTTCTCTCTTCTTCCTTTATATATTTTTGTTTTCCACGCCTTAGTAGTTCTACTTCTTCCCTCTAGGAGCTTAAATAAAGATCACACTGATACCAGAGCATCCTTTTTTTCCTGACCAACTGCAGCACATCTTACTTGACCTTTTAGCTAGCAGCATCCATAATCACTTCATATGCCAGGGCTGCCTTTCATAGTCATACTGGCTTGAATACCTTGGTGAGAAAAAATAATGTAATTGGGCAAAGCACATATTGTACCATAATTTGCTAATACAATCATCAGTTGGGTGCAACTGCTACAAAAACCGAGTTTTTGCACAGCAAGTCTTAATATCCCTATATCTCCATTGTAGAACTTACTTATAGGCACAGTATCTAAGATCAGCTGAGCTTATCAGATGAGGTCAGCAAATTTAGATCCAGATTTAGAATTTTTGGATCTCAAATTCCTCAACAGATGTGAAACTAGAGGCATAAAACTAAAGCAACAGTGTGAACAGATTGGCAATGTTTAAACTCTGCTTTCCTATTCATATCACATAGCTAGGTTCTCAATCCAGATTCTATATATTACTGTCAACTTTTCTCACCTATAAGGTAGCTTAATTGAGAGACAGTGTATATATACTACTGCCCAATTAAAGATATAATTTTACACACCTCAATTTCTTTATCTCTGGAATGATTTGGAGTTTGGAATTTAAGAATTAAGTTATAGTCAAACCAACATGCCCAGCCTCAAGACCTATACTAGATCACATAATTCCAAAATATGGATCTTCTTAGCCCTTCAATGCAAAATGCAGGTATAAAATGCGAGTTGGGAAGAGATGAGTTTAGCATCTGGAAATGTTGGCAGTCCATAAGAGATAAAGAACTATTAAAGCATTCTATCTTAAAGGTAGTAAAAACTGTAAAATAGTGATGATTGTTTTTTGTCTGTGGCTTAACATGCAAAAATTGGTTCACAAGAATAAAAGCCTAAGAGCTCAGTGCAAAATATGTACGGATTAAGCAATCTTATTTGTAATCATACATTCACAAAATTCATCTGAAATAGTATGTTCTTAAATATGATAGATAGATTCATTTTCATGGGCACATAACATGGATAAAAAAGAAAAAAGCACAGAATAAGTTACTTTCTTTGCACTTGCATTGAACAATTTTATCCTCAAAAGAAGCATTTCAATACATAGAGAAATACTTATTGAAGGTTCCAATAGCAATGTTTGTAGCAAACTCATTTTACTGAAAATTTCACCATTTTTTTCCTATCAATTAAATTTACAAGAAAGTTATTGCATAAAACTGAGTAATTGGTCTAACTCACAAGTAATCTCTAGGAAACATACAGGTAGACAGAATTGACATTTATGTCAAAACTGCTTTTTAACAATATACAGTGGGATTTAAGAGGATGGACACGGAAACACTTATTCATTTGCCTCAATCAGATTAGACCAACAGGTCAAGATGTTAAACTTAACACAACCTTGTAGCATTTTAGAGATAGTTATATTATAACAGGAAGTTTATTTTGTGGGCTAAATTGTCCTTGCTCAGTTGTATGAAGCATTATCTCAATAATGAAGATTGATCAATCTGCTGTAATTTGCAGTCTGGTTGTATTGGACATACATAAAAATATCAGGTGAATGAAGCTATAAGATCCAAAGAGGTATTTTATAAAGTGGATATTAGTCCATAAAAATTATATCATAGTGTTTATGACTCCACCCATACGATGCACTGATTTTCCCACAAGAGCCTCCCCACAGACAGGTCTTGGAGATAAGCTGTTTTCTCAAATTGTTGAGGTGTTTGGAATAAGATTACTTAAACCAGAAGTCCAACTTCCATATTGCAGATGTGAAACTGAAAATTGGGGAGAAAAGGGGGGAAAAGACTGCTAAAAATGATTTCTCTCCATAGACAAAAGTGAGCTAAGTTGTGGTTTATTGTCATCAACCTTCTTTAATAACTTTATTAATAATAATGTTATAATCTCCTCAGCCATCTGTGATATTTTTTCCCTAGGAATAAAAGAAAAAGAAGAAATCAGGGTGGGAATAAAAAAAAAAGCATCATGTGTACTGATAGCAAAACAGAGGTTGCAGAGAAGTTCCTGGCTAGGGTACCTTTTATCTGTGATTTATGGAATAAACCTTAGGACACTGGCAGTTTTTTATTGCATTAAAATAATTAATATGATTCATTACATTAGACTGTAAGATCACCAACACCCTCAAGCACATACTAGAGTTAGTGATCCTAACTATATTTAGCATGCTGTTTTACTATGTAAAAATGCACTAAGAAAGAGACCTCTCTCCTTTCGTTGTAAAATCATGTAGAGTTGACAAGAGAAATACAAATTATACACAGCTACAAACAAAACCTCTATAATTCATGAAAGCTGCAGAAGAGACTTCAAAGAGAGACTCAGTGCAAAAGCCCATAGTTTCCAAGGTTACAAAGTCAAATTAATTACCTGCAAGAAAACACACACACAAACACACACACACCAAGCATGAAAGCCACAGCCTAACATTCAAGAAAATTGTTCCAAGATTTCTGCCCAAATTGATATCCACACCTTTCTTTGTGTGTGGTAAATCGGGTAAGTTTAAAGGATCAAGTTTCCTTAAAATAAAATTGAGAAGGAACAGGAGGTCAAGGAATACAGTCAGTCTTACTCACCAAAATCAGACTGCAAGTCCTTTTTCAGCCCACAAAGCATGTCTGCTATTATCTATCAAAGCATTCAGCTAAACAGCAAAAGGTGCTCCTTTCTTCCTCGGCTGGCACTGGAATCACGTTACAGCAGTCTTGCTCCCAGGCCGTCTCTCACAAGGAAACAGGGCTACACAGCACAAAAGATACACTCCTCCACTTAAAGGAAACAAAGTCCTCCACTGCTCTGACACCTAGCAAACACAACACTCCCCCTGAAAAGCATCCACCACCTCAACATCAGGCTCTGACCACTCAGAAGATTCAACGTCAAAAGGAATTCGGAACCAGGGTAAGGTGTGAAAGTCTCTCCCACCGCTCTGCAAGGTTCACAGGAACCGCCAAAGGGGTTTCCATGAGGGAGAGAGCCAAGGCAAAAGTTCTACACTGAGGCATGAAAGGAGGAGGAGCCGGCTGGAGAAGCAGCAGCAGGAACCCAGCCGCCCATGGGTCCTCTTGCTAGCATGGCAAACGGAAGGAAATCCTTCACAGCAGCCTGCCGTGATCCAACTCAGGCCACGCTGGAAGAGTGCAGTCGTCCTCCCACATGGGTGGCATGCTCGTCTTTCAGATGGAGCCTTTTGTTTCTCTTGCCCAGGAAATCCATAAGAATCACAAGAAGAAGCTAGACTGAATGGTCTTGGCTGACAGCCATACAACTGAAGGTTCCTTTTTTGGGCTGCGACTGGCAGCACAAGTTGGAAGGCTGAAAGGTTCCCCCCAGAGGCTTCCAAGTTCCAGGTGGCAAATTTCAGAGTGCAAGACAAGGCAGCTGTTGAAGAGCTGCGGCACAGCTCAAGACTCTTTGCTTTTCCCCACCCCTTTTATCAACTGGCTGTATGGCTGCCAGCCCCTTTCAAGGCAATATCAAAGCTGCTGTTTAAGTGCTGCGCTTCTTACTGTAACCCGGAGGAAAAGCACAGGAGCTGGAAACGGCTAGTAACTAAATTAATCCTCCTTTGTACTGCCCTCTGTCTTCTCTCTTTTATTCTCTCTCCGGGCCTTCCGATGTGCCCTAAAAACTCATGTATTCCAACAAGCCGGCCTGCCCAGACATTTGAAGGTTTTTTTAAATCTTGAATTTGATCTTAAATTTTAATTTGCTGAATTTTAAATCTTAAATTTTAATTGTCTAAATTTTATAACTTTATCAGCCTTAATTTAATTAATTTTAACTGGTTTTAAATTGTTTATATGTGTTTTTTACTTGGCTGTACACTGCCCCGAGTCCCTTGGGAGATGGGGCGGTATAGAAATCTTGATATTAAATTATTAAATTATTATTATTATTATGTCTTTAACAAAAAAAGGCAGTGCTTTAAATGATTTGGCTTTTCAACTCTTGCAGGGTCAAAGAACTAGCAGTTGTGTAGATTCTAAAAAATAGTACAGAATAGACCTGGAAGGGACATTGGAGGTCTTCTAGTCCAATCCCCTGCTCAAGTAGGAGACTCCATGCCATTTTAGGCAAGTGACTGTCTAATGTCTTCTTAAAGACCTCCTGTGATAAAGCACCCACAACTTCTGATGGCAAGCTGTTCCACTGGTTAACTGTTCTCACTGTTAGGAACTTTCTCCTTAATTCCAGGTTGCTTCTCTCCTTGATTAGTTTCCATCCATTGTGTCTTGCCCTGCCCTCTGGTGCTTTGGAAAATAAGTTGACCCCCCTCCTCTTTGTGGCAGCCCCTCAAATACTAGAGACACAAACAAAATAGAGAAGGGACACTGTGTGTTTACTTCTCAGAGAGTATAAATCCTTCCATTCCCCACCATCCAGTCCAGAAGTTGTTTCCTGGATGAGAAGTGAAAGGTCTTCAAAGAAAAACTGGAAAGTCCAGTTGCCTCTCGAAAAAGCACCTTTGGGACAACCATGATCTGGACATTCTCAGAGAGTTCCATCTAAACATGAAAGGCAAATTACTTATTCCTGAAACTTTAGTAGGAATTGAAAGCATCATCTATAGGTAATCCTTGTGTTACAAGCATTCATTTAATGACCATTTGAAGTTACAACTAGATTCAATTAGTTCGAACATCCAGCCCTTGCTTATCAATGGATACCAAGTGGAGCAAGTGGTCAGTTTTAAGTTTCTGGGTGTTATTATAAAAGAGGACCTGACCTGGGGTGCTCACATTGCAGCACTGGTCAAAAGGGCCCAG
>JAEANM010029086.1:0-10247 GCA_017656035.1 Myanophis thanlyinensis | reverse complement strand
ACAATAGAATAGAATAGAATTAGGGAGGGGAAAGGAGGGGAGAAGAGAATTCTTTATTGACCAAGTGTGATTGGACACACAAGGAATTTGTCTTTGGTGCAAATGCTCTCAGTGTACATAAAAAGAAGATACATTCATCAAGAATCACAAGATACAACACTTAATGATAGACATAGGGTACAAATAAGCAATCAAATCATACTAGGAAACAAACAATATAAATTGTAAGGATACAAGCAATAAAGTTATGGTCATGTGGGAGAAGATAGGTGATAGGAACAATGATAATAATAATAATAATAATACAGACTTACTAAATAGTTTGACAGCATTGAGGGAAATATTTGTTTAGCAGAGCGATGGCATTTCGGAAAAAACTGTTCTTGTGTCTAGTTGTTCTTGTGTGCTCTATAGCATTGTTTTGAGGGTAGGAGTTGAAACAATTTATGTGCAGGGTGTGAGTGATCTGTAAATATTTTCACAGCCCTCTTTTTGACTCATGCAGTATTTAGGTTCTCAATGGAAGGCATGTTGGTATTGTTTTTTCTACAGTTCTAATTATCTGCTGAGTCTGTGTCTATCTTGTTGGATTACAGAACCAAACCAGACAGTTATAGAGATGCAGATGACAGACTCAATAATTCCTCTGTAGAACTGTATCAGCAGTTCCTTGGGAAATTTGAGCTTTCTGATTTGGCACAGAAAGACCATTCTTTGTTGTGCTTTTTTGATGACATTTTTGATGTTAGGTGTCCATTTTAAGTCTTGTGATATAATAGAAGGTCTTTGCTATTGATTCTGTGTTGTCTAGTATTGTAAGAGGTGGTAATATATGAGGGTTTCTCCTAAAATTTACCATCATTTCTACAGTTTATCAGCCTGTTTATATGCATTTCTCATCTCAACTGATTTTCATACTACTGTCCAAGTTTTTCATAATTCGGAAACCTAATCTTTTAGGGATATAATTGGTGAGTCACTTAGAGGCAGTTCAGGCATGGAAGCAAAATCCTGACCAATAACTACTTTAAACAAAATGAAACACGTGCCGCTGCGCGTGGAATTGTTATAAGCCACTTCAGCAAATGGTAGGAGGTCTGTCCAATTATCTTTTTGGTAATTAATGTATTGTTCCAATATAGAATTAAAACGTTCACATACCTCCATTAGTTTGAGAATGATGGCTAGAACTAAACCCTGATCCTAGAAGTTTTAAAAAATCTTGCCAAAACTTGGGAAGTGAACTGCACCCTGCAATCTGAGATGTGTTGTGAGTATGGCAAGTCTAGTGAAGAGAAGGACCAAGGGAGACATGATAGCAGTGTTCCAATATTTGAGGGGCTGCCACAGAGAGGAAAGGGTCAAGCTATTTTCCAAAGCACCTGTAAGCCAGACAAGGAATAATGGATGGAAACTGAAGGAGTAATTTAACCTGAAAATAAGAAGAAATTTTCTGCCAGTGAGAACTATCAACCAATGGAACAGCTTGCCTTTGGAAGTTGTGGGAGCTTCATCACTTGAGACTTTCAAGAAGAGATTGTACTGCTATTTGTCAGAAATGGTGCAAGGTCTCCTGCTTAGGTGGGGGATTGACTAGATAACCTACAAGGTCCCTTCCAACTCTGTTAATCTGTTAAAGGACAGTGTTCCAAAAGTCTTCTGGTTTATTCAGATGTAACTTTGCAAACCTAAGCTATGCCATGTTCTTTTTAAAGAGAAGTTTTCTCCAGGCAATCCTTTCAAACAAACCATATTTCTTCAGTCTTTTTCTAATAGTACTGTTATAAATATTAACATTTAACATGCTAACTGAGATTTGTAGTGACATGTAACTTTTGTTTTTTTTTTAATTTTTATTTTTTGCAATTTTTCTTGAGCATTGCACTGTCTGCCCTTGGTGTGAATTTACTGGGGTGTTCATTCCTGGAAGATTGGCAACTGTCTTGAATGTTTTCCACTTTTGAATGATCTTCCTCACTGTGGAATGATAAACTTTACATTGTTTGGAAATGTCCTTATAACCCTTTCCAGATTAATGAGCTGCAACAATTGCTTCTGTAAGATCATTAATATCTTCATTCTTTGGCATTGTGTTAATACAAACCTCAATTCTGAAGACCAGCAAACTTCTAAAACTTTGGCTTTTATAGAGGTGGTGTCAAGACTAAAAGGACATTTTGGATTGAGGGCTTTTCTGCTGAAAAAATATTAGCCATTGCTTTGCATATCATACTGGATCTTTTAACTTTGACACATTTTATTTCTGCAAGGCCGATGGGTTGGAGGAATGGAGGCTGATAGAGCCATCTCAGGGTTGTTATCTAGTCTACATTCTTTTAACAAATTTCTCATGGAAAAGTTTCTCTGGGTTGTGAACACCTGCAAGGGGAAGTCCTAGAAAGAACGTTGGAACTTACTTTGAAGGGGTTGGTGAGAGTTTAACATGATAACTAATGGGGTGGAACTTTCAGTTTTACTTGGGTGGAGAAAGCCCAGGAATTTTAGATTCAGGATTTCTCCAGACCGTACCAGTACAATGTCTTCAATAAAATTTTATTCTATGGACTTTCATTTCTTTGGAATTCTGATTGCATTGCTGATGTTGTGTGGAACCCTGACAGGTAGTCACAGTCACTGATGATCAATTAATCAAATGCACTTGATCAAATTATTCAATTTCCCTGCACACATGTTGACAATAAAGGATTGAATTGAATTGATTAGTAGCACAAGGTTGCTACTTAGCTTCTTCATACACATGGAAGGAGTAAGGATGTACTTAGTTTTTCACATATGGCTTCTCCATTTTGCTTTCCTTTTTTTGTAAAATAACTGATGACATGGTGTAATATATCATGTACATCACCTGATGTTATATTTAAGAACTACTAAGGACCAGATGATTTTTACTGTCCTGATAACGTAAAACCAGTGTATTTTCCTTTACACATGACTATAAACTAGATTTTCAGATTGTAATCTTTTCTGAGTCTATTGTGCCTTACCAACCAAATGTCTGTGTCCTCACAGACCACTTCCCTTATTTTCAGATTTTTTTATTGTCAATGCCTGTTCAAAGTTATCTGGGTTTGTTTTCCTCCACCATGATCGAAGATGGCAGCATGTGGCATATAAGTTGTAATATATTTATACACTATACAAAGTGGTATCACAACTGCCAGTTCTTTAGCTGGTGCTGACCTTCATATATACTGAGTTCTTCCCAAGAACCTAAGATATCCGAATGTATCACTGTAGTATATTATTATTATTATTATTCTTATTATTATTATTATTATTATTATTTATATACGTGTGGATCCAAGGAATGTGGACTTTTGAAATTGGCAAATAGAAATTTTGTCAATGCTCAGATTTTCTAAGTGCCATCCAAGATTTTTTGGTATTGCACTCAGTATGGGGATAACTGCTGGGAGCACTATGGCTGGTTTATTCCATAATCTTTCAATTTTGTGTCAAGTTTGAACCACTTTGTTTCCTTCAAAACCCTAATGCTTTTCAACTTGCCAATGAACTGGGAGGAGGGAAGAGGGAAATAGAAAGCAGAGATCATGAGAGCATGGAAACCATCAAGATCATCACTGCAGGTGCTTGAGAAAGAGATGAACTGTTTCCATAACAAAATAACATCTCATAATTGGACAATGTGATCACCCAAGGATGGGGAGAAAGGGAAGCTATTGTTTAACTAGGCAAGCATTTGCACAGAAAAACCAGAGCTGGTTTCGTTTCTTCAGTACCAAAATGGTGTATACAATAAAGTTTTACTTTTGGGAATTCAAATTTCCCAAGTGTATTTCCTTATTTTGGGTTCCTAGTTTGACAGCTGACACTCTGACTTTCAGATCTTTATCTTCTCCAATTCTGTCATCTATTCTACTATCTCCTGGCATTGCCACATCAACTTTCTTCTTTTCAACCACAGTTAAATATTGTGTGCATTATGGGCCAAGATTTTATCACTTTTTATTTGGAAATTCACAATATTTTAACTTGCTCTTTTTAAACTCTATATTCCAAGCAATTTTTCATTACCAGCATATGTTGATTTTTACAAATGTTCATTTTGGCAAGTGTGTTGTGTCATTGTTTACAATCAGCATGTGCGATCTTGCATGAGCTGAGAATGGAATCTATTGTTATTATTACTAAGTTATTTTGTCTCCACTCTGCATAATAATTGCACATAAATTGTTAAGAGCATCTTAAGTGCCATGTTCAACTTTGTACTATGAAGAGCTTTGCGTCAATTTTTGTTCACATAGGAATTCATTGAATATACATTTTAACTTAAATTGTTGCATACAACTGTGACTGTTTAGCTGGCTATGAAGATTATTTAGGACAAAGATAAAAATAAAAAAACTCTTTTTCCAATCTACATCAGTTTTATTGTACGTTATTCTTGTTTTTCAATAATCTAACTATATAAATGAATTGTATTTAATTACTGTTTTATTTTCTATCCTCTGGCCTGAAAATCAGTGGTTGAATCCATGTTACTATAAATTGTAAAGCAGACCAGACCAAGTGCCTCCCCCGTGTGTCTCTGCTTTTGGCTACTGCCGTAGGCCGAGACAAGGTGAAGCAGGGGGTGGGGTAGTAGCTGCCAGACACCATTGGCCCATCTACTCTGTCCCATCTGTTTTTGCTTGCAGTTGGAGAGCAGGTCAGTGCTGGTCATGTCCTCTCTTCCTTGCAGGTCTTGTCCTTGGCCCGTGCATGAAGCGCATTCCCCTCATGCACCCAATGCACCTCAGCACTGCTGTGGGCTGCTGCCACAACCAAGGCCGCCAGAACTTGTGCAGGTCCATTAGGCCACTGCTATTGCTGCCTGGAGCACCGGTCCCACCCAACACGAAGGAGGCGAAGCAGCCAGCTAGAAAGCCCGAGTACAGGGGGTAAAGCACAGCCAGGCCCATTAGGTAAAAGGCAGCCACCACGAACAGGAAAAGCCAGATCCCCATTGTTGCCATTGCCACCCAGGCCCAGCCAGGATCGCATGCCTCCCCCAATCTCTGCAGGGTCTGGGTGACCATGGCACCGATGGGGATCCAGCTTTCCTCACTCGCGGTGGCCGTCTTTTGCCTGGTGGGCCTGGACATGCTGTACCACCTCTACTTGGCCATTCTAGTTGGCCACTTAACCTCCTTCGGGCTGGGTGGATCTGCTGAGTGGTGGTGGTGGCAGCCCGCAGTGGGGCCAAGGTGCAAAGGGTGCACAAGGGGAACATGTTCCATGTGCAGGCCAAGAGGAAGACCTGCAAGGGAGCCGAGATGACCAGCAGCTATCTGCTCTCCAACCGAAAGCCAAAACACACAGTGAGATGGAGTAAGAGCAACTAGCAGTCAGCATCACATGCCTCCCTACCTGCTGCTGATGCTGCCACTGTGCCTACTGCTTGGACTGCCAACCTGGTGGCAGCTGCGGACTCTGGAGCTGCAGAGTGTGCCAGCTTAGGGAAAGGGTGGTGAGCGCACAGTCCCACCCCCTGCCTCACCTCAACTCATCCCGTAGAGACCCCTGGATTCCCTCCACAACCCTGCCTGGCCATTACAGATGTCCCCCCCATGCAAGCAATGCCAAGCTGGCCACGATCCCTGGGACGTGCTCAGTTGGCCACAATCATCTTGGCCATGCCCCCCCCACTCCCACCCCAGTCCCCGAGGACAACCATAGTGCTAATATAGCCCTCAATGAAATTGAATTTGACATCCCTCTTTGTAACTCATTATTTTCAGGAACTGTTATGATTTTGTAGAGATACAAATCCCTATTTATATTTCATTTCCTAAGGACATAAATTTGTATGATATGAAACGCAGGTGGTTTAAAATGAATTATATTTAAAGGAGTTTTTGACCATGCTGTAGATGTTGTACGCTGTATATTTCAAAATGGTTTAAGAACCCACTTCCCAATTTTTCAGTCCCTTTGTATCACTCTGTGATACTGCAAATGTTTTCACTTTTGCTTAAGCTGTCCAGCACTCCCACCAGCTGGCCAAGAGGAGCATTAAAATGTGAGCTAGCTTGCACCCCTTTCCTTATTCTTTCTTTAATTATTTAAAAACAATTGTGGAGATATGGCAAAGGTGCTTTCAATCCACAGAAAATAATATGTGTGGTGTGGTGTGGTGTAGAAACAAACACAACAGCACTTTATTTTTTGGAGGGTGGAGAGAAGCCATCAGAGAAGACTGATTTATTGCATTACTGGCTCCCAAGGTGCAATCACCATTCTACAACCACAGTGAAAGGCACAGCAAATATGTCAATAAAGGGAGTTTGCTCACAGCATTGTGCCACACATAACACCTCAGAATTTAGATTGCTGTCTCTCTTGCAACCTACTGAACAGTATTATAATATACTGTATAGACATGGCCATTCATGTATCTTTCATACCTTTTGGTCTCTTACACAAAGCAGATAAATCTTTTTCTTAATAAACTATTAAATTTGAATCCTTTTTAACTAAGGATCAGCTTTTTTCAGTATTGGTGGTAATATGAAGCTTTCTTGGCACCGGTATATTGGTTCGTTTTTCACCTGATCTTCGAACCTGCTCTGCATAGACAAAGCAAGTGGGATAAGGTTTTTCTTTCTTGGGCCCGTACACTTGAAGACGCTGTCAGCTTGCCCGATCCACGCTGAGCCAGAAATGGTGGGGAAACCTTTCCAAGAAAACAGTGATTAAAGGTTCAGAAGTATTTTCAACTAAAGAGAGACCCTATACTGAGGAGGGAGGGAGGGCCCGAGGGACATGAGTGGGCGAGTAGATGGGCCAGATTCAGGCACTAGACCGGAGCGACTGAAGGGGCGGGAGCCAAGATGTCCTAAGGGAAGGGAGAGCCGGCTGGTTTACCAAAGGGAGCGGCACCCCTTCGGAAGGACTCTCGCTCTCTCCTCTCCAGTCGATTCCCTCTCAGGGATCGTGTGTGAGAGGCGCTCTCTGTTCCTCCCGCCGAGAGAAGCGGGAGTTCCAGGAAGTAATAGATAGGCGGCAGGACAGCTTGAGCGCCCAGAGCCTTGTTGGCGAACGGTCTCCTCCTTCTTGGAGCCAGGCTCCTTCCTTGAGGCGGGGCGGCCTCCTGCCACAGCCCCCTTTTAGGGAGGAAAAGAAGGAAGGAAATAGGGAGGGGCGGAAAGAACAGAAGCAAAGAGGAGCCTCCTGTATACTGGAGTGGAGAAAGCGAGTGCGACGGCGGCTCCTCGCGGGAACAAAGAGGCGCGAAAACGCGAAGGCTGAAGAGAAAGGGGGCACTGTTCGTCTCGCTCCAACGGCCGCGGAGATGGTGAGTTCTGGGAAAGGGAAGTGGAGGTCATGCCGATCGCGCGTAGCCTCTTCCGACTCTTAGCACCTGGAAGTGGTGCTTCGCCCGGGCCTCTGGGAGACTCTGCGGTGGCAGTAGGGACGCTCCCCTGGGATAGTTCTTTCCACAGCGGCTAGGTCGGTATTAGCGACTGCAACCTTGGGTCGTCCTCCTTTGGTAACGAGAAAGCCACTGAACGTCGGTAGAGATCGCATTAGCCCTCCAGCGGTCTCCTGGCAAAGCGTGTATTTCCCGAGAAAAGGCAGGGCCTTTTGCTTATGGAGATAGATTGGTCTCTATCGTATGCTGAGTAGCACATCATTATAACGCAAGCTAGGCACGTACAGGAAGCCATAATGTTTAATTTACACTGTCCAGGTTTTCAGAAGCACGGCTTTTCATCCTCTTACATTTGGTTCCATTATTGCTGCTTTTATTTTGTTTTCACCCAAAATAAAATATTAACACCTTTCCTATATGCATTGGAAGCAGTTGAAGGATTTTCCCTAGATTATTTAACTCTTCCTTAAGTATCTCAGTGAAGTATTTATTTGATGTTTCTCATCAAATCTTAAGCATAATCATCATCAGGACAGGACAGCAGCTAACTTGGAGCAAGATGATGTATATGTATATATGTATATATGTATTTTAGAATGGACAACTGGAAATAATTTAAATAACATCTATCTAAACAATGGATGTATTTAAAGTAGCCTTGCCAATGACAATAATTTAATTTTTATCAGACTGTTGAAAAAGTAATAATTTGCTGAGTGTGTTTAAATTTCTGCTAAATATTGCTCTTGGAATTCTCACCAGAACCCATGTTGATGGCTTATTGGAGTACTATATAATGTCTCCAATGGCACTTCTATTAGCTTCTCTAATTTTTCAATGTGAATTTTAAGAAATAGTTAATTGTAGTATATTGCTTCTAGTAATATAATGTATTTTTGTTTTAATATCAAATTTTGATGATCAAGCTGTTTCTTTTTCATAACTGCTTTCCTATTTACATTGAATTTTCAGATATTGTTTACAGATTTTAAAATATTTGCTTATTACATTACTTTTGTTATAGAAAGGAAAATTACTTAAATTCCATATTTGAAAATATGAATAGAAATGAAGATTGCTATAGCAGCAGTTAAATATGTGGACCGTGTAAACTTAGAGTTTGAAAGTTAATAATACTGTGATCTTGGCTATTATACTGACTTCCTCTGAAAGGCATAAGGATGCCTTCTAATAATGCCATTTCAGTTAAGGAGGAACTAATAAGATTTGTTCTTTTACATCCCTAGAGTGCAAGATTTTGTCAATATAGAAGCTGTAGAGAAAGTTGATATTGAAATCTATTATTAAAATGTATTCCCAAAATACATCATGTCTCCAGATAAATTTTAAAGCTATGAAGCCTGGACTTTAGACGAGGACACTTAAAGGAATTTTTGTTTATAAAAACTTTTGTTTTTAAAGTTATTGATTTATTAGGCTGTCCAGGGTGGGCTGCACATACTTTAACAACCAGTTCGCTTTGCGCACTCACTCTCACTGTGTGCATGCATACGTCTTCTGTGCTAGTACGTGTCTTCCAAACTACAGCACTTTCAAAGAAATCAGCTTACCTTCTAAGGCAGCTCCGATGAGTAGGAACTGCAGAGGCACAGAAAACAGCTGTGCCACGTGATTCAGCTGAGCAAGAAAGAAGGGGATCTAGGACAGGATAGGGCAGGTGGGTGGGGTCAACTGATTGTCAGAACTACCGGTTCAATAAAACCGATCCGACCAGACAGCAGTCCACCACTGAGGCTGTCTCAAAAGAAGCACAACTTTTGCTGTGTTGGAATGCCGTTCTCTATTTTCTTTCGTATTGATTGTTTTTTTTCCTTTCTCAATTTTCAGAAAGAAGAGTGAAAAGGCATGGATATAACATGATTTGCTTAACAGGTTCAGAAAAAATAGGAATTATTTCTCAGTTAACTAAATAAAATGGATGAATCGGTCTTATTGGATCTGTTAGAGTGTCCTGTCTGTTTAGAACGTCTGGATGCATCTGCAAAAGTCTTGCCTTGTCAACATACATTTTGTAAAAGATGTCTCTTGGGCATTGTGAGCTCACGGAATGAGCTTCGTTGTCCTGAATGTAGGACATTAGTAGACTGCAATGTTGATGATCTTCCTAATAATATTTTGCTCGTTCGACTACTAGATGGCATCAAACAAAGGCCCCAGAAATTGACTAATTTAATGACATGCACAAATTTATTAAGGGCCCAAACTAGCACTGTTGCCAATTGCATTCAAAAAGACCTACATAGTTCTCAAAGTGTCCAGCAACAGAGAGTACAAGCACGAAGTCCACCTGTTAGGGTAAGTGACCAGTATGCTAAAAATATAAATGTTGGGGATGTTTGACAATCCAAAGAAAGTAGAATTATGGTGTGATGATGTTTATTCAGAGGACTCATCTAGAAAATTCAACAATATTTTAGCTTAATGAAAAGAAACATAATTTTAAATATATGGGGATCACATGGAGCATTGACTGCACTAGTTCTTTGTTGCTTCTGAAAGCAATGGTAGAATCTAAAACTTAACTTAAAACTTAAGACATAACTTACCTGTGGTCGTGAATGGTTGCATAAGCATTTCACTGCATATTGTACCATTTATGAATGTGCATGTGACCAATAAAATTTGAATTTGATTTAAAAGTAAAAATTGAAGGAAACATATTTTGGTTAAACTTTAAAAAAGATTAATAATGGAATTAGTTATTGATTGATTGAATTGATTTCCTTGACTACATTGTTGAAAGAAGTAGGAAAGGATAGATCCTCATGTTTGCCAAAATCCACGTTCTCTGGGTACAGGTGTTAAAATGTCCAATTTTCCAAGCGCATAG
>JAEANM010029085.1:0-10247 GCA_017656035.1 Myanophis thanlyinensis | reverse complement strand
CTATCTATCATCTATTCTCACCCGAGAAGCTTCTTCAGTTCTGGCTGAATGTATTGACACAATACGACACACCTATCTCCTGTTCACAACAAAGTGCTTTCGGCAGTTCCAATAAGGTTCCACACCCATTTACACTATTCAGGTGACCCTGAGGGCACAGATAAATTCCCAAGTGACCTCAACGACTCTGAGAAGACATGCTAATGACCAGATGAGAGAAGGAATATAAATCCTTCTATTCTCCACCATTCAGTCAGAACTGAAAAAGCTTCTTGGATGGTGTTGTTGTTGGGAGGAGGAAGATGAGGAAAAGGAGGAAGAAGAGGAGGAAGAGAAGGACTTCACATCACATCATATTACTGATTTGGTAGGTGATTTGGTACCACAAGAAACAACCCAAAATGCAGTATGCAATTATCTGCAATATAAAGGTGCCCAGATTGTCTGTGATTTATTTTTGTAGCATGGTTTCCTTCACTATTATGATATTTTTCAGACAACTATTGCCTATCAATAGAGTTTAGCAGCTCATACTTGCACAATAAGAGAAGCTTATCCTCAGGCTTATAACCAAAGACAAGAAGTAGAGAAGATATTGGTTGAATAAAATATATACAATATATATATGTATTATATTGTATATAATACACACACACACACATTTGAGTGTGAAATACAAACACATGCACTCACACACATATATGCTGTATGTTTGTGTGTATCTCACACTCAGGTATTTCTTTGCATCTACTGTATATGTGTGTGTCTATGCATCTCTTTCTCTCTGTGTGTGTGTAAATATACACATACCTTCATAGACATGAATACTCGGATCTTTCTTTGCTAATAAATTTGCTTGGACAGAAACCTTATAATAAACCCTTCAGGTGAAAACTGTCAGTTTCATTTTATCTAAAGTTCTCTCCTTCCTCCAAATTTCATATTTGGTTTCATTTCACATTGATTTGCAATTCTACATCATCCAAAGGCTGCAGAAAAACGCAGACAAATTTGTTCACATTTCTGTTAGTCTCCAAATACTTCCAAATGATGTGGTTTAAAGCAAACATTTATTGATTTACTTATTTCTCCATGTTCTCTCTTTATGTCGCAAAAGGTGTGATTTTGGAGTATCAATGTATTCTGGTGTTGGGTTTAATTTAGGAAAAATGAATTGATCTGGATTAAGTTGTACCACAAGAGAAAGCGAAAGGGGCGTTGTGTCTGTTTTTATCTTAATAAAAGTTTTAAAAATATATAACTATCTTTATAATACTATTCAAACTTACTTCAGGAGTTATTTTGAGCAAGTTATTTGAGCAAGTACATGGTGATAATTTGGCAATAACATGTATTAATTTGCATCCATTTAGTCCATCAATCTATTTTTTTTTTAAAGGAAGGTGTTGTATGTGGGTTTGTGCGATAAACCCACAATTCTTAAAATGGTTCTTCGTTTCTCCATTATTCAGTTTTGCAGAACCTAATCAGCAGTAAGAGGTCAATTTCAAAAGTTTGCTTGTCAGCAAAAGGGATTTGTTTTGCATTTATGAATGGCTAATAAGCCTGCATTTCACAATGATTAATAGTAATTAACCTTTCAAATCTTATTCTGGTGCCTGTGCATCTCCCAGCCTGTTTGTTACTGTGCATGAGTTCAAGTATTTTCCTGTACAAAGGTCCTCCATCTGCCTCTCAACTCTTTTCCCTGAAAACCTAGTAATTGAAACTATGGAATAATTATAAATAAATTAATTATATGGTTGCATATGAAAGATGTAAAAACTGGTAAAAAAAACAACAACCTCCGAAGAGCTAAAAAGAACATCATTAATAGAAGTGTTAGTACAGGAATTCCCAAAGAATCATAGAGTTAGAAGGAATCGAGTTCTTCTAGTTTAACGAAGAGCCCAGGATGGAAAACCTCAAATAATTTCAGACTAATGGCTGCCAATATTATTTTGGGGGAAACCCTCCAGTGATGGAGCATCCACAACTCATCCATAAGGCTGATTGTTCCATTGCTTGTTTCTACAAGAATCAGTAAAATGAACTAAAGAGAGACAACAAGAAGCAATGGATGGAAAGTAATCAAGGACAGAACTCACTTAGAACTAAGGAGAAAATTCCTGACAGAATAATTAATCAGTGGAACAACTTTCCTTCAGAAGTTGTGGGTGCTTTTTTAAAAAAAAAAATGGCAACAATTTGCCTGAAATGATTGAGGTTTTCTCTTCTGGGCAGTTTGATTCCTTCCAATTCTGAGATCCTTCTGTTGTTATTCTGAGAGATCTTATATCCTTGAAAACAATTTCAGAGGGGCATGATTTTTCATGGATTTGATTGTAACTCCAGCTACATGAGCTCGTCTAATTTGGGGTTATGGTTTTATCTTTGAACAGCAGTAGGTCTAAGTTAATTATTATTAGCTTGATGACATAATAGTCTCCCATATGGTAGGGCAGTTTCTGTACCCCAAAATGACATGGGATAGTGCCAAATATGGGATGGTGCATCTCCTTTTCAGTTTTAAGGATCAGATCAGGTACCCTAAAGGACGAGTCACGATATGATCATTGAACTCCGAACTCTTCCTAAAATGTAATCACATTTGGCAGGCACATCAGACCATGAAAAACAAGAAATAAATCCTGTTTCATTTCTATATTAAAGTCAGATGTACAGTATATAGAAAAAAAAAACCATCTTGGTGGTGTTGATTTAATCTGGAAATCTTTGCTTTGTCCTCAGTCATGAACCTCAATTAAAAACGAATCAGAATCTCTCTACCTATCTACTATTGTTAAAGTACATAGTACTCACAAAGCAGGAACTTCTGATGTCATAGCCCTACTATTCCATAAAATATAGGTTATTGTCTCAATATGTCTGAGTATTTGCTCCCCTAAAAGAAATTAAAATCAATGTTCCACCAATCTGAAATAGATTTTATTTAAATTAATCAAATTGTTATACTGGAAGAGACAATGTTCTCATGCTGTAAGTTAAAGTTTGGATAATCATAAGAATAACTTCTTCAGGTCTTTTCCGTCCTCTTTAATTAAGAAAAATAATGTGACATCCTGATAGTGCCTTTTAGAATCTTTCTTTCTTCTTATGTGACACAATCAACAAAGCCACGTTTGAAGAAAAAAGTGTTCAGATCCATAATTTCCAACCCTACGCGGCCAACTCAAACATTACAGCAGATTATAGTTCACCCATGGACACCATGCAGTATTAAAAGATTGTATGTTTAACTGATCATATCTCCAATAAAAAATTTTAATCTATCCTCATTAGGCAAACACAGGACTTTGAGAGCTGCTCCGGTATTAAAGTAAATAAACAAGCAAAGCTAGGAAATCCACAGAAATGTGAAATCAATAATGACTCTTGTCTTTTTATAGGAAAAAGACATGGGAAAGAGTAAAATTAAATGGCTTTTAAAACACTTTATAGAAGCCAGTTATATCATTGGAGGCCTTCCTCTAATGAAAAATTGAAGAAGAATTTATTCTCTGACGATACTGAATTTCAGAGATGTTATTATAGCAGTAGAAGTCCTTCTGAGTTCATTCTCCAGATACCTTCCAAAGCAGTGTTTCTCAACCTTGGCAGCTTGAAGATGTGTGGAGTTCGACTCCAAGAATTCTCCAGACAACAGGCTGGTTGAGGTATCCTGGGAGCGGATGTCCACACATCTTCAAGCTGCCAAGATGGAGAGACACTGATCCAAAGCATTGAGGTACACAAGGCAGATACGATTTGCCTTGTTAAAAGCATGGGGGTTTGTCTTGCAAAGATTCTTGGTGTCCATCTCCAGTCCTTCACTGGCATTTCCAAAAGCCCAAAGCAGCTTTCAGGAATGGGAACTTCTGAAGCTTCAGAAGAACAATGCAGTTCTCCTGCTTTCAGAAAGGAAGGGTTATTTTGCTTTCCAACTTCTTTTCAAAGACGTGTTCCACTTTGATAATAGTAGCAGGATGTTTCCTCCCACTTCCAAACAACACAGTGCCTGTGTCATTTCCCTGAAGGAAAGGGATTCTGCATTATTTATTTGTTTAATTCTATTTCAGCTTTGCCAAACTCCAAAATAATATTTCTAGACAACTCTGAATATAAAAACAAAATACAATAAGAAATTGGGGGGGGGGGGGGAGATCCCATTAAGAAATAGCAAAAAAATGGCAATCTGGACAATTTATATCAAAGCATATGTAACATATAGCAAATCCCTTGAATTAAAAGAGATTCCATCCACCCTAATCCCAAAATCTTGTAGAACGATGAGATCTTTAAGGCTCTCAGGAATGTCATTGGGATGGAAATTCATTAGTAGCATTAGTAGTAGTAGCATTAGCATTTAGTCTTATCATGATGAAAATGATCATGTTATCCATTTAGGCGTGTATTCCATATCATATCTCCAATTCCCACCCCCCTAAAACTAGTTCAGAAGAGTGCCATGGTCAGTGGTATCAAAAGCTGCTGGAAGATCAAGGAGCACAAGAATGGATGCCTATTCCTATTTTGATTCCACCATATGTTGTCAAAAAGTGAGACCAAGGGAGTCTTCCTAGTGAATCTCAACCTGCAATCTGATCGAAATAGGTCTAGACAATCCAACTACCTCCAGGATCTTCTGTAGTTAGAGGGTACACACTGGTGACCATCTATGGAGAAGGGAAGTGGTAGAAGAGATACTTCCGATGAAGTGAGGGATATTGAAATCAAGTATGTTGCCTTATGCCCGAATGAGATAGTGTGTGTTGTCTCCAGGGTGCAAAGCATCTTGTTGAGATGAATCCCACTGTGCCACTTGTACTCATATTGTACATGCACCTGGTTGGAAACAAGCTGAGTCATATTTCAAGGAGGCCAATTGTACTCATGAGAGCACATGGTCATGAATAGTTTAATCAGCACTGATTTACTGTGTCTACTTCAACTCTGAATCCAACCAAAGTATTACAATCAGGCACCCGTCTACCAATATATAAATCCCATGCAGTTCAGCTGTATCACTAAGGTAGGACTGCAATCTTAAACATTCATACAATTGTTCTGTAAACACAAAGAGCACGGTACTTCATGAACCAAGGGCATTCAATGTGATTATTTCCTTGTTCATATTTCAAAACAAATTATAGTCTCCCGGTCAAAGTTCTTCAACTTCCCTGAACACAAACTTTCCTTTTATTATCTTCAGACATAAACCAGGTGTTTGTATATAAGAAGCAATTTAGCATATTTTATGTACTTCCTGCAAAAGAAACCTCATGGAAACAATAAACATCAGGTCAGGTAGGGTGTAAATGGCTAATATGTATTATAATAACTGTTTAGCCAACTGTTTAGTGAACAAGTGATGCCATGAGTAGCTTTCTTTTTTAAAAAAAATGAAATGCATACCTTTCAGTCTGTGTATTTTGCTCAGAAAACTGAACTGCTTGGCTTAAACTTGATTCAAAATTTGGGAGAAGATGGGATCATACACATATGGGTAAGATAGGGAAGCAAAAACACTCCAAGACTTTTAGTCCAACTGCTGAGATCTAGAATTAGCCATTGAAAAATACAGGTAGTCCTTGAGTTATGATCAGTTGCTTCGCGACCACTACAAGTTACGACAGACAAAAAAAGGGGGGGCATGGACTTATAAACCAGAATCCAATGTTTCAGTGGTCAGACACTCTCCCCTGCAATCATGTGATGCCCTTTGGCCAGCAACACAACCACATTTATGTCCATTTACAGTATCCCATAGACATGTGACCACATTTTACAACAGTTTGACCAAAAAACCCAACACTTACTTCTGGTTTTCAAAAAATCCACACTATTGCAAACAATGGGCTTACTTAATGACCGTGACATTCATTATATGACCATTTCATGGTTGTAAAATAAGGCTGCTCACATGACTGATCCATTTTACGACCATTACAACTTACGACTAATGGGCAGGCTCCATTATGGTCTTAAATCAAGGACTAGCCAGGGTGTTCCAATTTGTTGCTACCTTCTCATTAGTCATGTTGTCTTCAGTTTGCACTATTCTGTTCCCCCAGTTATCTGGCTCTACCCAGAATCAGTTACCATTTCATGCTCATGTGAGCATCAATCCTCCCTGCTCATCCCATTCATAATTTCCTTAATTCAGCCTTTTTTATTATTACTTCTGTATACCTTTGGGGTATCATGTTTTCAAATCCCAGAATTCTCAACAAAGGATGAAGCTTTCTGGATTTTGAGTCCATCGATTGGAAGAGGAAAAGCTATGCTGAAGTTGCTCTTTCTTACTCATGGGTGCTGCAAATCTTATCTATTCTTTCTCTTTGAGCTGCCGAAAGATAGACACTTGGAAAATGAATTGCTTGCCAGTGTGCAGAACATGATGCAAATGCATCCTTATTCTCAGAAGAATGAAATAACAACAGCCTCAGCCAGGCCAATAGATGTGCAATGATAAATTTGCAATTCATGTGCTAGAAAAGTGCTTTTCAAAACTGATTTAGAACCGGGGAGGCAAAAGTAGGATGAGGCTCCTGACAAGTTAATTAACCAAGAACACAGGACGAGGACAGCCCCATCTCTTACTAACATCTTCCATAAAACAAGAGTGGGGTCATGGACTTTCCATCTTCCTTTCTCTTTGGAAAATTCTCAACCCACAAATTGTCACCTTCACTTGAGCTGTATTAATGAGATGCCCATTTAGTTTGTGCCAGCATGAAGATCATACATATGCTGCATATGTCAGAGGGTAGCATGCTAATAGGACATGCAGCTGAGTCATGTCCAACTAGGTTTTCTCCCCTTGCCCACACCCAGTTAATGAACTAAGTGCATTGAACGATCAACTCTTTGTCCTTCTTATCAATATTTATTTATTGCCAACCTTGGCAATTTTAAGATCTGTGGATTTCAACTCCCAGAATTCATGGCTGGGGAATTCTGGGAATTGAAATCCACGAGTCCTAAAGTTGTCTATGTTAGACACCCCTGTTCTAGATGAAGGAATGAACTGAACATCTCTCCAAAATACGTAGACCAACATGATGATGATGATGTCCATTCAATTGTGTCTGACTCTGGGCGATTCTGTGGGTCAGATCTCGCCACATTTTCCAATCTTTGAGATGTTTTATATTCTAGCACTGTATTCTTTGATGGTTTCCTTTTACCAACAACTCTTCCAAATATAATGGCTAAGAATTGCAGTGGCACAGTGGTTAGAATGCAGCACTTCAGGATACTTCTGCTGACTGCAATTTGGCAGATCGAATCTCACCAGGGTCAAAGTTGACTCAGCCTTCTATCCTTCAGAGGTCAGTAAAATGAGGAGCCAGACTGTTGGGAGCAATATGCTGATTCTGTAAACCGCTTAGCAAGGGCTGCAAAAGCACTGTGAAGAGGTATATAAGTCTAAGTGCTGTTGCTATTGTTCCAGCGAATTCCCCTCATGACATGGCAAAGGAAGTGAGACACAATTTCATGATTTTGGTAGACTGACATAATACACATTAACCTCATACAACTAATCCTCAACTTACAGCTGTAATGTTTCTTGGTTTTTCATCTTGTAAATCCCTTGAGGGGTAAAAGTTTAGTTAATTGTTAGTTTAAAAACAGTTAAGGAAAGAATAATCCTTAATACGGCTCTCACATGGTTTCAACATCCATGTAAATGCTTAATATTCTGATGTGAAACCAGTGGGAAATAAATACACAGTTGGATCACTAGAATTTAGAAGGAACCCTTGTTGGGCTTAATGGCAACATGAATGTCTGTCTTTTTCCTTTTTTTGCTATTACTCCTGCTGTTTGACAAGATGATTTCATTTCTCACCAGTGGTACTGTGTGACACCTGCATGGTGACAGGTTGCGTGGAGTTTTCAGAATTTCTGCCTAATTGACTAATGAAGCCATCTGTAATTCAGGGGTTGTTAAGTGAAATGCTTGATGGTGCAAGCTCATGATTGTAGAGATACAATCTGAACTTTTTCAAGGGCAAAGGTGAGAAAATATTTCAAAAGTCATACTGTTCCTTCTGCTAAGTTGCTTAGTTCAAATCTTGAATTTGTTTAAAGAGCCATGGTGGCGCAGTGGTTAGAGTGTGATACTGCGGGCTATTTCTGCTGACTGTCAGCTGCCTGCAGTTTGGCAGATTGAATCTCACCAGGCTCAAGGTTGACTCAGCCTTCCATCCTTCTGAGTTGGATAAAATGAGGACCCAGATTGTTGAGGGCAATAGGCTGACTCTGTAAACCGCTTAAAGAATGCTGTAAAAGCACTGTGAAGCGGCATATAAGTCTAAATGCTATTGCTATTGCAAGAGATCCTCTATTATTGATGTAAACTGTTTAAGCTACCTTTCCCAAGCTATTGAACAAAGCTATCTTTGCCACATTTAATATAATCTGGATGAGTAAAATTTCCAGGTAGATATAGTTTGGAAATGGACAGTTGGCTTTTAATTAAGGACATGACTTTCAGCCTTGATCGATCTATGGAGACATCTATCTCCTGTTTACAACACAGTCCTTTCAGCAGTTCCAGGAAGGTTCCACACCCATTTGCCCTGTTCAGGTGACCCTTGAAGTGGTTTCAATGACTTTCAGAAAGAGTACTAATGACCAGATGATTACAAAGACTATATATCCTTTCACTCTACACCACTCGGTCAGAACTGAAGAAGCTGCTCAGAAGAAGAAGAAGCTTCTTGCAGGGGATTGGATGAGAAGACCTTCAAGATCCTTTCCAACTCTATTATTCACTTATTCTGTTGTTCTGTTGAGTCTACCTCTAAGTCAGAAGCAAAATGTCTTCAAGCGAAAACAAAGAAAGCACTTTTGACAAAACACCTCGACCAATGCAGTGATTTTTTTTTTAGATGAACTGTCGATAATATTGCTGTTGATAACTTATTTTCTTATTGCTATTAGGAACTCAAACAATGTTGATGTGCACAGCCAGTGTTTGCAAGAATGTGTGAAGCTCTCCAAATATTGGTGTGACACCCCCACACACAGTATCTCCAAAAAAAGTTATCAGTGAATTGGAATTTTTTTAATGTGACAGAAGTGGCAAATTATTAAACTTTTTGGGCAAAGCAACTGCAATCTGCCTCAGCAAGGAACTCTGCAGAGAGCCTCCTTTCGCACATCTGGTAACTGGCTTTTATAGGAGGGAGTGCAATTTGCTTCCTAAAGCAATTTCAAAAATGTGCTTTGCTTTCACCATGCATCAAGCAAAGCAGCCCTTCGAAGCTACTTTAGGAAGCCTTGTATACAACCCTAGGACATGGATGGAGAGGAAGCATAATTGTCTTGAATTAATTACATTTTTGATTCATTTTAAATTATGGTTAAAATAAAATGTTTGCCCTCCCCCAATGTCTTTTGAAGGGTGCACAATCCCCAATTGTGCTTCCTAGGACAAGTTCGCTGATTTAATACAAACTGTACAAAGAGATGGGATCAGCCATTCTTAAAATTGCAGGATTGTTCTTATATACTCACCCTCTGAATCGAAGCAGTTTGGGACCATAAAGGCAGTTAGTCTCTTAGATGAGACAATTGAATTGGCTAGCCTGCTCCATTTGTTTCTGGATTCACAGAAACATATGTGGTGGATGCCATCCAAGAACATACATAAAACAGAGAAGCTATATACTGTAAAAGAATGGGTGTGTTTCAATCACAAAGCATACATTCCCGCTGGCTTGAAGCGCCTACCAAAAGAATACCCGAATTAGAAAACATTACGAAATTAAGTAACATTGTGTTTGCTTCCAGGCAATGCATAAAATAAAGCTGTTCAGAACTAAGGATATTGCAAAATCCTTTTAACTCAATCCTTAACTTCAGAGACCAAAGGCAAGGCAGGATAAAAGAACCGCTTGCAATTCCAGAGTAAGATTCCAGACTTAATCCCATTTGGGTCAAGCTGACATGTATTGTTTCCATGTATTACATTTGTTGGGTTTATAAGGAGGTAAAGGTTTCCCTGTCTAGATATGTCTGACTCTAGTACTTGGTGTTCATTTCCATTTCTTGGCTGAGGAAACCAGCATTGTTTGAAAATAATTTCCATGGTCATGTGGCCAGAATTGCTATACACCAAACTTTAGACCTCTTCAAATTAGATTTTTTTTTCAAACGTATGCAAACTGATATTATTCCCATTCTCCAAGGTCTACATTAACTCAAGATACCACTTACTTTGATCTTGGACCTTG
>JAEANM010029084.1:0-10247 GCA_017656035.1 Myanophis thanlyinensis | reverse complement strand
ACAAAAAAAAAAAAAGAAAGCCGCTGAGAGGTCTAATAGGACCAGGACAGAGGAACAACCCCTTTCCCGGACCCTCCAGAGATCATCCCCCAATGCGACCTGTTCTGAAGACCTATATGGCTTGGTGTTTACAGGATGATGTCTTACAATAAAACTGGAGTCTTTCTGACTGAATATGCTTCAGATTCCTCACATATGGAAGCTGAGAAGCCTGGGGGCTCAAAGGGAACTTTTTTTGGTTGCAACTGGGATTATTCCATAAGGCTTTTAAAACAGAGCATTTCTCCAAGGATTTTGAGACTTACAGTTGCTGTCAGGGTTCCACACAATATCAGCAATGCAATCAGAATTCCAAAGAGCCGAAAGTCCATAGAATAAGATTTTATTGAAGACATTGTACTGGGTACAATCTGGAGAAATCCTAAATCTGAAATTCCCGGGCTTTCTTCACCCAAGTAAAGTGAAAGTTCCACCCCACTAATTATCACATGCTAATTTCTCACCAACCCCTTCAAAGAAAGCTCCAACATTCATTCCAGGACTTCCCCTCGCAGGTGTTCACAACTCAGAGAAACTTTCCCATGAGAAATATGTTAAAAGAATGCAGACTGGATAACGGCTTTCAAGTTGGTTCTATCAACCTCCACTCCTCCAACTCATTGGCCTTGCAGAAAAAGAAAATGTGTCAAAACTAAAAGGTCCCATATAATATGCAAAGCAATGGCTAATACTTTTCAGCAGAAAAGCCCCCAATCCAAAAGTCGCCTGTTAAGCTTGACAGTTGCCTCTATTAGACTGCGTCAGCTCTAATGATTTTATCATTTAATGCATTTTTGTGTATCATGTATCTGTATAAACCACTGTGAATTATTTTAGATTCAGCGAGACAGATGATGGAACGGGAGAGGAGGGAGGGAAGGAGAGAGGGAGGGAGGAAGGGAAGGAGAGATTTCAGCCTGAATCAATACACTACAAGATGTAGGGTATTTCCTACAGCAGCAGATTGGTTAGAAGACAAAATTTGATGACCTACCACTAGATTTTAAACATAGGAACTCTAAGTATTAGAGCCCTTCAGGATGAAGCACAATTGAAAGAATCAGTGCATGAGAGTATAGAATTCACCAAAACAATTACATTTCCAACATAAATTTGCATTTTAAGAAAAATACAGTCTGAAGGATTGTTCAGTTCTTATCAAATTCAATATACTAGTGTTGTTTGACTTCATTACTTTACATTACCTGTATTACAACCTTAACAATTAATATCAAGCAGGAGAAGAAGAAAAATCTGCAAAATGTTACGTTTTGCATCAACTATCAGATACTGAAGAAACCAAAGGATGTATTCTGAATTGAACAGGAATGAATGGGAAGTTAGCTGAAGCCGCTTGACAGATAACTGAAACGGTTATCAACAGTCAGTATAATCAATGATACCAAGAAACACAATAAAAAGCAATTTTTCAGATGACTAAACAAACGATACAGAAATGACAGCACAATATAAACAGTCAACTAGACTATATGAAAAAAAATATTAGAAAGTACAGCTGTCTGAAGAAGTGACAGTGTGTGGAAATAACTTTTCAAGAGCAAAAAATTAGACACTTAATCACAAGAAATCAGCAAGACAGCTTAGAATGCATCCAAACACTTCTACTGTGAATTATATGTTGACAATGCATAACTGCACACCTCCAACTATTTGAATGGTGGACATACAGTATTTCCAGCAATAGCAGGAGATGCTATTCACAACTTTTAACATGGCAAAGCAACTGGCAAAAGTCCCTGGCGATATTCTCAACCTATCTTGCAGTTTAACACATAAAATATTGTAGATTTGTTTGATGTTCAAAACTCATTGGTGAGCAAGTGCGATCACTTTTTCTTTTAATAAACCTCATGTCATCTTGACTTATCCTGCAGAGATGCCTGTCATATAGGAATCATCTCCCAATTTATCTGTTGTAATTGGAGTTCCTCTTTCTATGACCTGGGCCTTCACAAGGTGAAGTGGCTTGTGTGGGTAAATGAAACTGTGGGCTGAATCATTGGACATGTATATGTTCGGAAGGGTCTCCCAAGGTGAACAGACCATGATGGATACCAGAGACTAGCACTAATCACATCTGCCAACCTGCATTCAACCAGCATGGCAGATTATGGTCTATTCTTCCACATGCAATACAATCTCAAAAATGGCCCTCACTCCCTGGAGGCCCTACTACAACTACACTCAACAGCGGGGAACCTTTCCCAAAGGTAGAAGGTGCTAAAGCTCAGGACTGTATAGGTTGGAATCACGTAGAAGGAGCCTTCATCCTGCAGTAGATAGACAATGGCTAAAATGATGATGAACTCTTTCAATCACTCCCTAACTTATTCTCTCTCCCTGTCTATACTATTCTCTTGCCCTGCTAGCTACAGTTGAGAGTGGTTGCATACACATTTCACTGCATTTTGTACCATATATTGTACCATTTTGTACCATATAATGTGTCAGGGGTGGTTTTGCTACCGGTTCGGTGTGTGCGCATGCGTGCCAAATGTGCTGCAGCACGGCTCTTTAAAGTGCTTTTAGAGGCTCCAGAGGCAGTGGGGATCATCAGGAAGGATCTGTAGATGCCCCAAACAGCTGATTCAGGTAAGTAAGAAAAAAAGGAAGCTCGTATAAGGAAGGATGAGAGCAGGGGCAGGTGGGTGGAGCCAATTTCAAATCTCTACTACCAGTTTGGGCGATGTGGTGCGATCCAGCTGAATTTTACCACTGGACTGTGTATGTGATGAATAAAATTTGATTTGATTTGATTTGAATTGGAGTTCATAAACTTGGGCTCTAAAAATTTGGATGAGGACTAAGTTCACCATAGGCATACCTAGATAGATAAAGAAAACATTGTTTGCTGACATTAAGTGTTTATCCAGATTATTGAAGTCCAGATATAACTTTTGTCTGCTCTAGCAAGATGCTTTTATGCAGCAGAATAAAAGAATCTCAACCACAAGAGAAGTTGAAGAATGAGACAGCCCCTTCCTGTGCATGGATCACTAAATAACAGCCATTCTTTGCAGTTTCATTTAGATTCAATGGTGAGCTTTCATTAGCAGTGTCACAAAGAGCCTTTAAACAATTTTGTACATTTTAATATAAGCCCAAACTGAAGAATAATGACTACACTTCCACTTTCCCAGAGGGTTGTAATAAATCAGCACTATTTTTTTTTCCTGACTTTTTTTTACAAAAATTACATAATTACAAAAATTACACAATAACAAAAGCTGAAGCATTTGTAATTGTGGTGCTAAAAAGTTGACAGATATAGGCATTGAACTTAACTATAATTACAACTGCATTTTTCTCCCAGGGATCTGTTTTCTAAGAAAGCACCTGATCTTTGTGTCTCCTTTCTGCTTCATATCTATCATTATCTCTTCAGGAACATTTGCTGCCACAGTTCACCTTCAAGAGATCTGTTTTCAGGAAATACTTCTATCTGCCGTAGTCTGTTGCATTCTAATCTAGTGTTCCTACATTCAGATTTCATGATTACGAATTTGATACTGGTATAATCAAAGCAATTAGAGCCAAAGCAATTAGAGCTGTAACCCAACCCCATATGCGAACCCTGTGATCTTACTTTATTTGAATCCATGCTTTTTCTATGGTTTTAATTGTACCAGACTGCTCTACAATACTTTAGATCTCTTGCCCTTACAGCCATTCTGTTGGGTAAGTAACTAATGTTTCCATTATATAAACACAGAATTCAGCCTTTGAAGTATTGGGAACATAATCTCCAGCTACCAAACATTTTCCTTCAAGGTGCAAAATAGATCACCTGGTATTGTCTATTGTTCATGCCTTTTCTTCGTTGATTTTTCATGCCTTTTACCCAAATTTTGTCAGTGAAATGTTTTTGATGTTTGCTGATGCTTAATAAATAAACATCAAGCGCCTCTTTGCTAGGTGAATTGAGAAGTATTTACAGGTGTGTGTGTGTGTATTTGTTGTGGTCTGGATACAGAGATGGACTGGGAGTGAGCTGAGTGTAGACTAAACTGGAAATTACTCACAGTAAATTTCCTGCATGAAGATGCTGCTATGTTCAGACTATCATTAAAGCCATAATTCAGGGTAATTGGAAGAGCTCACTTCCATAGCTTGTGCCATATTATCATATTACCTCTCAGGTCTTCCACAATTGATACAATTGAGTTTCACCCTTGTGTCAATTGCATAAGTAACTTTTTCTCCCTAAAGACTGAAGTGGAAAGCTAGATTTTTAGTTCTGAATGCTTTGAAAGAGAAACTTAAGAAGACTAAGAATCACTTCATTCTTCAAATGAGGAGTAACTATCTGGAGAGTATGTCGGCAATCTCAGATCCTCTTCTTGTCTAGAGAAGAATGATCCAAGAGCTGGTCTCTTCGTTTCATCAGAGTTGGTGGTTCCACTTTTCATGAAACCATCTCAGTCTGTCATTTCTTCCCTGGAAATCATTAACAGTTCCAATTTCCAATTTCATATTGAGACAACTCCATTCAATCCCGTGATCTGTTGTGATATAATTATATTAACTCTGTTCTAAGCAAGATTCATAGCAACTTATATCCACATTCCATGCACTTATCTTTTAATATTTTTTCATATAGACTTACAATTTCTCTTCATCTAAATACCATCTTCAAACTAGTTTCTTATGGTTTCTTCTATGTTTATTACTCCTTCCCCCTACATTCTTGACACTATCAAATAATGTTCCAGAACCTATCACCTACTATTCACTATTGTTTTCAAACTTTCACATACATAATCAAATCATACTTTTAGATTTATATTAATTCCTTTGCTATACGTATTCATGATATACTTACATTTAACTATGTATTGAAATTAATACATAGTTAATACATTGAACCTGATTATGTCTAAGGAACCAAACAATCAAAGTTCTCTTGGATCTTTGAATAGCTCAATAACTTTTTCTTTACACTTATGTCTGACTTCCACTTAGTCATTAATGTGATAGTACAACTTTTCTCCTGATTCGATTGATTCAGAACGTTCTATGTTTTCTTCCAAAGTTCTATAATCACCATACAATTGAGCATAACATGCAACTGTTGCTTTTCTTTCCATCAGTCCTATATATAAATATGCTGTACAGATTTCCTGCTTATTTTTTGCTTCCTGGATTGTAATGGTTATAGAAAAAGTATGTTTTGGAGATGGGAAATAGATATCCTGGTAATGCTGTATAGCCTTATACATTTCTAGAACACAAGAATAATCATTGTATTCTAGTATATTCTAGTCACATTCTCATCTCATTCTCCATATGTTCACAAGCTTTAAAAATATATGAGTTAAATGTCTGTACTGTGTTTAAAAGAAATAAAAAAAAATATTCTCAATAGATTCTGAAATATCCTGTAAATCAAGCAAAGAATATACTTGTTTGGGAATTCTAAAAACCCACAATTTATTTGGAAGTTTTCAAAATATCAAAGAGATAAAACTGAGCAGGAACTACAGAATTAGCCTTGTCTTTAACATAATTCAGATTACGTAGATAGGCCATCTTCATCACTTTTACTTTCCAGAATTCCTAACTAGGTTAAACACGTACTAAACACTTGGCCTGGTCTTGATACCATTAACCATTCTATCTTTCTGGACCATCTGCAAGAGTTTGAGGCATTATTTCATAGTGTTTTGTCTCTACTTTAGTGGAGGTTCTAGCTGGGAACCAGCCTGCAATGCCTCTGCCAGCAAAACTGAAGCTTGGGAGGGATGCATACAGCTCTTACGAGCTCCATTTTCTCTGGCAGAGGGTTGCAGGCGGCTGTCACAGCTGGAAATGGAGCTCAGGAGGGCCATGCGTGGCTCTTCTAGGCTCCATTTTCCCTGGCAGAGGGTTGTAGGAGGCCATCGCAGCCAGAAATGGAGCTGTTTTTGCTGACAGAGTGCTTGGGCTGTTACAGGCACCTAGACATGAGTGATGTCAAGCTGACCACGCCCATCTAGACACCTCCCCAAGGTCAAACACAACCCTGATGTGACCCTTAATGAAATTGAGTTTGATACCCCTGGTCTAAATCATTGTCCCAGAACAATAAATATAAGGGGAAGGTCTGCAACCGACATAAAATAGTGCTTGGGGTACAAAGAGAAGAACATGCACATATATGATCTGGTCATAGCCTCCCTGCTAATATTGGAGTTGCAGCTGCAGCTTGATTCTACAGTTGCTGAAATTCATTTTTTTCCTCATTAATCTACATTCAATATTCCCTAATGACAAAGTGAAAACAGAATTTTAGAAATATCTGTAAATTTATTAAAAAGGAAAACTGAAATATCACATTGGCATATGTAGAGCCTTTGCAACAGCACATGAAATTTAGCACTAATGCCTTCCATTTCTCTTGATCATTGCTGATATGTTTCTATACCTTGAATGGAGTTGACCTGTGGTAAATTAAATTGGTTGGCTGGATATGATTTGGAAAGGCATACACCTCTCAATAGAAGGCATCACAGCTGACAATGCATCCTTGTAGCAGAGCAAAAGCTATAAGGTCAAAGAAACTGCCTGCAATGCTCAGAGACAAGATTGCAAGGCACAGATCTGGGGAAGGCTCCAATAAAAATTTCTGCTGCATTGAAAATTCCTAAGAGCACAGTGATCTCCATAATTTGCAAATGGAAGAAGTTTGGCACAACCTGGAGACTGGTTGCCTGGTCAAACTGAGCAATCAGGGGAGAAGGACCTTAGTAGAAGAAGTGACCAAGAACCTGATGGTCACTCTGATTGAGCTCCAGAGATCCTGTGTGGAGATGGGACAGAGTTCCAGAAGGACAACCACCACTGCAGCCAACCACCGATCTGGGCTTTATGGAAGCATGGCTAGATGGAAGCCTCTTCTCAGTGCAAAACCCAATTACAGTTTGTTCCTCACAGTCTGAGAGTCCTTCAGGTGCATTTTGCAAACTCCAAGAGGGCTTTCATGGGGTTTTTTTTTTGCACTGAGAAGAGCCTTCCATCTAGCCACTCTTCCATAAAGCCCAGATCAATGGCTGGCTGCAGTGATGATTGTCCCAGGCAACACCAAAAACCCAACCATAACTTATTCTCCAAAATTGCTTTCAGATTTACATAAATATGTGGAAGGGGAAAAATTTGCTGTACATAGACAGACTTCCCTTTTCACCTAGGCTTAATTTTCAAAACAGGGCCTTTTCTTATTTGGACCATATCTGTAGGGAGTTGCATTCTTCCCTTAGAGTTATCATCTGGATTTCTGAAAATGTACATATTTTTTTTTTGCCTCAGCTGTGCTCAGCTCAGAAGAGAAGAGAAATGATTCTCAAATGACATTTGAGGCTAGAGCCACAGCAGATGGTGACAGCACAGAGTAGCAAATGTTGCAGCACTGAGGAGAAAATAGAGGCCGGGTAATTCTCATGGTAATCTCTGAAGAAGGAGGCTTTAGAAAGAGTGATCTGAGATTGGAGTGCAGGTTTTGTTTTATTCTTTTTATGCCATTCGAAGGGAATGGTGTCGAGAGAAAAAGAAAATGATGCTTTAAACACTGCTATAGACATTATTTCATGCAACACACTCTGATTTAGACCCAAATACTTGTGATTTCCTAATCACACAAGCACTGATTTAGCTTACACCTGCTGCCAACACTGATGTAAGTGGCAGAGACTTCTAAAATTCTAGTGCAAGTCACTGAGCTTGGATGGGAGTAACCAAAGGAAGTATAACAGATTTATTGAGCCCATCTCACTTTGGCACGTCAACATAATTAAATAAATGACCTGTGCACAGAGTTTGTTTCAAAATTTGAAACACGGAATTCTCCTTATTATTAGTACTAAAAAAGGCTTGACTTGTTTATGAGAAACACCTTTTCTCTGTGCTTCTCCATAATGGTCTGGAAAGGCATCTAGGCTGTTTGTAGGGAATAGGGCAAAAAGAGTCAAGATTGGCAGCTGTGCAACTGAAGCTCAACCTCTTTTTCTATGCACTGGAGGGGAGGAGCTTCAAACATATCGGCTCGACTTTTTTGAGGCCTCTCTGTCCTTGCAAAGCTTAGAGTATTCTAGAGTAACCTTGCAAAGCAGAGTATTCTTTCAACCTCATAGGTTGAGCACTATTCAGTGCTTTTGATTCAAGGTAAAAAGCAGTTTCAGAGCATGTGGGAACTTACATGTAGCACTAATTTGTAGTTTCTTCAACCAAAGGCATATTTTCCTGGAATCACATGGAATAGCTGCATGATCCTCTGAAACAGGAGATTGGTGGTATGCATGCCTCCTGGGTGTCCAAACCCTGTTTTTGCCTTTTTACTGCAAAGTGCCAGGCCAGCTTATCAAGAATATTCAAAATTTAGTGTCCAAATGGGAAGAATATATCCACAGCCCTATTTAGAATTGCCTCGCCTTAACAGACAGCAGGGGTGTCAAACTCAAGGCCTGGGGGACAGATCTGGCCCATAGGGTGCTTAGATTTGGCCCGTGGGTCTGCCCTGGAAAAATCAAAGGATCGGCCCATGGTGCCTCTAATCCAGACATGGGCAAACTATGGCCCGTGGGACACACCCGGCCCATTGGGCTTTTAATCCGGCCCGCCGAACTAGTTCTTGGGCAGACTGACACTCAACACTGATCTGGCTTCCACGTCCCGGAGCTCTCCACAAATGTCCCACGCACGCAAACTGCAAACCCTCCCACTGCGCGCAGCCATCTTTCCTTTGCAGAGCACTGAGAGGGTTGCTCTTTGGGTGCTGCTGCCTCAGTGATCGGCGCGTAGCATCATCTGACGCTGGGTGAGCGGCCTACGCGAGGCTGGAGCTGTCAGGCCTACGGGCGCAGGATGATGACATGGAGCAGCTGCTATCCCCGCTCCGCGCCCTTCCGCACCTGCCAAGCCCCTCACCCACCGAACAGGCCACCGAGCCATCCGGGGAGGGCTGTGGGGAGCCACCTGGCGAAGTGGGACAGGCCGCTGACACCCGCGTGTCTTTGCAGGCATGGCATGCAGCAGCCATGGAGAAGAAGGTAAGAGGGCAGTGGGCAGGAGCGGGGGGGGGAGGCAGGCGGGCGCACCTCCGCTGCAGCAACGCCGGCTCTTCTCCTGCCGCCCAGGTGCTGCTGATGGGGAAAAGCGGCTCCGACAAGACAAGCATGAGCTCCATTTCACCAACTAAATCCCGTGATGGACGGCATGCTTGTCTTGCTGGAGCCGCTTTTCCCCATCAGCAGCACCTGGGCAGTGGGAGAAGAGCCAGTGTTGCTGCTGCGGAGCCGCACCCACCCGCTGCCCCCCCCACTCCTGCCCGCTGCCCTCTTACCTTCTTCTTCATGGCTGCTGTGTTCGGCATGCCACGCCTGCAAAGACACGCGGGGGAGGGGGACTGTGGGAGGGTGAGTAAGGGTGGGGGGGCTGGGGGAGGGGGAGCCCATCATTGTGGCCCGCGAGTCAAAAAGTTTGCTCACACCTGCTCTAATCCCACGGAATCCCAATCCTCCTGAACTCCGTTTTCGCTGGCAGAGGGTTGCTGGAGGCCACCCCAGCCAAAAATGGAGATTGGGAACCCATTTTCGCTGACAGAGCACTCGGGTCACCACAGGCGCCCCTGACACACATGACATCAAGCTGGCCATGCCCACCCCAGTCCCCTGAGGCCAAACAGAACCCTGATGCATCCCTCAATGAAATTGAGTTTGTCACCCCTGGACAATAGCATTATTTTTCATCCTCAGCAACTTTAAAATGTATGGTTTTCAACTCCCAGAATTCTCCAGTTACCACACTGGCTGAGGAATTCTGGGAGCTTAAGTCTCATATTTCAAACTTGCCAAATATGGGTACCTCTGCACTAAACAGAAGCAGACCAAGGAAAGAAAATGAATGCAATGGTTGTGATCCAACAGCGGCCAGCTGAGCTGTTGGTGGAATCTGTCAGCAATGAATATTATGGGACTTCCCTGGAGGTTGAGGAAGACTCTGGGGTGTGTTTGGAGTCAAAGTGGGGACTAGAGAGGCCTGTTGGCCATCAGTTGGCTTCTGACTCAGGGAGCAGTGAGAAAGAACAGGGGGAGGCTGTCCCTGATGTGCGTATGCATAGGGCTGCGAAGAAGAGAGAGAAGCTTCAGAAGCAGGGCCAGAGAAGAAAATAGAATACAGGTGGCTAATGATTGGCCCCTCCTGGAGAGCTTATAGGA